>JAOVYX010001802.1:0-12331 GCA_035668315.1 Drosera spatulata | reverse complement strand
CTCTCAGGAGGTGCAGACGTTGCAGCAGCAGGTTCTGACCCAGCAGCAGACGATGGAACGGATGCAGGCTCAGATTGTCTTTTTGATGAGGCAGATGGACGCTGATCCCGATTCCACCTGCCGGGCGGAGGCTGGCACTGGCACGCCGAGGTTCCCTCCTGGTCCAGACGATGATTCCTGCCCTCTGGAGCAGCGACATCCCGGATTATCCGCCCATTAGTATATGTAAACTTGTAGAGACAGTCCTATTGTAATGGAATATTGTAATGATTTATTGAAATGTATTTTGATATTCTATTCGATTTTGGTTTGTTTTATTTGGGTTTTATCCGCGATATTGTTATTTAAAACAGCTATTTCGGTAAATATCAATAATAATAATTTATTTTTACGACGGAATCCGTCGCAAAAGGCAAATACTGTAAAATGAGTTTATGCGACGGATCCATCGCAAACTGAAAATCATTTCTGCGACGGAATCCGTCGTAGAGAAAGTTAATTAATTAAATAACTTTTACGACGGATTCCGTCGCATAAACTCATTTTACAGTATTTGCCTTTTGCGACGGATCCGTCGCACCCGAACTTAATTAATTCAATAACTTCTGCGACGGATTCCGTCGCAGTTATGATTTCCAGTTCGCGACGGATCCGTTACAAATGGCAATAATTTTTTAAATTTTACGTAATTAATTATTTACGCAACTAAGTTTTATAATTTTTATTCTGCGACGGAAAAAGTCAATCCGTCGCAGAATGTCTTATATCGCGACGGATCCGTCGCATATTACGGCTTTTGCGATGCCATACGCTTCCGTCGCAAATATGTTCCTGCGACGGAATATTCCCTTTTACGACGAAATTGATCCGTCGCAAAGTATACAGGTTGTTTGTAGTGGGCGCGGCAGTTCAAGGTGGCGTGAAGAAGATGGTGGCGTGCGCGAAGGTGGCGCGGCAGTTCAACGTGCTGCTTCCTTCTCTTTTGTTTTCCTTCACAGCGTGTCTCTCCCCGGCTTATGATGATCATGGTGCGGTTGGTGAGGATGGTGCAGCGTTGGTGGAGGGTGTCGGGTGTGGGTGGAGTTGTGGTCGTGGCCAGTGCGCGGTGACGGGGAGCTGTGAGTGCTCGTGGAGGAGAAAGGTGGAATAAGAAAATGGAGGGAAACCTTTTCAAACATTTTGATCTCTCATTATATTTTCGTCAGTCTATTTTTATCTGAGTTTCGTAATATTAATCTTTCGTTAATTAATTTGTGTCGATTTAATCGTATCAAAAAATTTAATATCGTAATCCTTTTAACGATATAACTTTTTGAGACTAAAAACCGTTACGTTATAATATTATAACGTTGATTCGTTCGTTATAAATAAACATGCGATCATAACGTCTCTCGATAATTAATCATTGTCGATTTAATTATCCCAAATATTGTTTATAATAATATTTCGTTCAATGATCTCAAATTTTTAGGCTTATACCTGTGTCTCAAATGTATAATAACTTTAACGATGTAACGTTCATCGTTTATAAATTTTATTTACACGTTCGTTGCATACGCTTCGTACGTATATTTTTAATCCGATATATATTTTTAAATTCAATAAATTGTTGGGCTATTACAAATGACCCATCAAAATCAATTACTAATCATTCATGATATTATATTATTATTGTTGAGATACAAATAATATAATGAACCTATTATCATCAGTTCAAACATTTGATATAGTTGATTCTTCGACATAGTATTAGAACAGTTATGACAATATGGTCACCAGTTCGAATCCTATAACCCCCAATTGTTGTTGTGTTGTATTTATATTGTTTGTGTGATACTTGGTTTGTGTAAGTCCAGTGCATTATCCACGCAAAGTCCATGTGGGCTTTTGGATGATGAGGGAGCATTAAGATACAAATAATATAAAGGGGTTTATTATCATCAATTCGTATTTTTGATAGAATTGATTCCATGATAATTATAAACATATAATACAAATATAGGTAGTTTTTTTTTTATTGGTACGTCACGTGTCCATATTCTATTAGCTTATATGTGTCAACTTTTTTTGGTTTATACATTTTCTCTTTTTATTGGTTCATTTCATTATGGTTTAACTTTTTCTATTGGTTCATTTCATGATTATCATTACGTCAAAGAGAAGGAGCAGCGGCGGTTGCCATTTAGCAACAGTAAGCATCAAAATATGTTGTTTTGTCAAGAAAAACGCAACAAAATTCATAAGATCATAAAAAAATTAAGATAGTGGATATAATTTTTGTTTGTTTGAATTTTAAAGCCCACCGTGATAATTTGGTTTTTAATTTTCCTCAATTTTGTTGCGTTTCTCTTCCCAAAATAGCGAATTATGAAGCTTGCAACGACCATTTAGCAACAACTGCTGCTTCTTTTAATTGTTATCATTAAAAAGTTTTATCATTAATAAGCATTTGAAAACTTAAGCCAAATCAAAATGAGTCAAGAAGTATCATCGGAGTTA
The DNA here is from genome assembly GCA_035668315.1 of Drosera spatulata. Classification (NCBI taxonomy): domain Eukaryota; kingdom Viridiplantae; phylum Streptophyta; class Magnoliopsida; order Caryophyllales; family Droseraceae; genus Drosera; species Drosera spatulata. Next base: position 9,832 of record JAOVYX010001802.1, on the reverse strand, counting down.
ATCATGATAATAAAGTACTCCTATATAATACTAATGTAGAAAGTTTTTTTAGATGATAATTGGACTCGTTCCATAATAAACATATAATGTTGATATATAGAGTTTGTTTAATTCTTTTTTGTTAATTGGATTCGTTCCACATGTCAACATCTTATTGAATTATTTGACAATAAATTAATAATGTTTCAAAAAGATTTTGATTCAGCACTATAAATATGAAGGCTTGATTCTAGTTTTTATAATCGATTGATGGATGAATAAGTAAAAGTAAATGATTTTAAAATGACTAACCAAAATTAAGTAAATAACCAACCATTAAAAAATGACTAGTTAATGACCAATTAAAAACAAATGAATAATCACGTAAATGACTAATTAATGATCAACAAAAACAAATGTTTAATCATTCTTTAACATTATATATTTATAATCGAAGTGATGAACGCTTTATACATTTCCTAGGGAAAATCCAGTTACAATTTGTAATCATGAATATACCACATACTAACTCATTACATGATCCGAACAACACATTGATAAAACAAACTTTAATAATCCAAATGAGCGACAAGATAATCATCTTTACCTTTGTTCACCCAATAATTCTGGTGGACACTAGTTGTACAATGAATGCAAACATTATTGTACAAGTACATATAGAAACATATTGGCAGGAACACTGTAAAACTACATAGAAAAATCACTCAGGCTATAAACTAATGTATTTCCGTCGGTTTTAATTTATATATAATATTTTTATTTTTATATTATTCAAAATATAATTTAAGTAATTTTAATTTTTTTATTAATAATATATAATAATTTAAATTATTATTAATATGTTATAAATATGCTAATCGAATCACTGCATGTAAATCAAGCCGCAGTCAGGAAAAATCACTCCTATCTTAATTGCACTATTAATTTAGCGGCTTCCCATTTTCCAACAACAAAAACAATAGGAGGATTATTAGAAAAAGAAAGCAAAGCACTGCAATCGAAGCATTCTTTTATTCGCAATCGACACCACACGGCGGCGGCGGCGGCGACGATTCGGTGACGGCGCCGACGTCGGAGGAATTTATCAATCCGCATCAGCTCTTTGTCGCTCTCATCACGGTGTGGTCTGTATCACTCTGGCCTCATGCCTCCATTTCTCACACTCGATTTGCTCTCATTTTCCCTCTTTCGATCGATTTAGAGTATGTTTGGGATTGTAAGGGTTTGGATCTGGTTCATTGATTCCTTGCGTGTGGAGATAAAGGTTACTGTTTCTGTTGCTTGTGTGATGGGGTTTGTGTGGTTGAGTGGAAAAGGGTTTCCATTCTTGTGTTTTTTTGTCTTCTTTTTTTCTTTTTCTTTTTTGTGTCATTGATTGGTGGCATTGTGTGATGGGTTCGAGTTGGTGATGGTATGGTGTTTGTGGTATTGGAAGTTGAAGAGGAAGCTCATTGGGGTTTTTGTGGGGATTTGTGGATTTGGCCAAGAAATGTGAATGGTGTCTACTCAGGATGATGATACTCTATATTAAGATTGGTTGGCTGCTTAGTGTACTTGACGATTACTCGTTGAGATATTGCTTGAGCTGTTTATATTAGTATTAGTCAATTTGGCTAACGTCAAAGTTGCCGCCCTCTATCTATGGAACTAATCCCTCCTCATTGTAGTCGGTTAGTGGTGTAGTTTATTCGGAGTTTCCGAGTTTGGAATTCAAAGAGGTTGTGGGGTCTTGGTGCTAGGCAGCTTGTATGTTGGATTGATGATGCTGGTTTGATTGGTGGTTTGCGGGTACTTTGGGTTTGGGCTGTTAGAGTTTCATTGGTGAAGAAGAGTTGAATGAGGAAATATTGTTAGAAGTTTGAAGGATAAGTTCGATGCCTAGACAAATTGGTCGATTTGAGCAAGGGATTAGGAGTTTGTGTTCAGTGGCGTCAGAATGGAGATCATGGGGGTGCTAGTACATAGGCGGCATGTGTGTTGGGTTTTGAGATGCTGGGTTCAAATTGTGAGTAGTTAGTTGGATCAATTTTTAATGCCTTCTGAGAAGAGTTTGAAGATGAAAGGCAAGAGAAGTTAGTTGAATAAGTTAAAGCGGTATAATAAAGAGTTGGGAGGCAATACTAATCACCGTGTACAGAGAATCTTCTTTTGATATTAAAGGAATGAGTGCAAAACATTGTTGCAATAACAAACTCTATGGTGTCGCACCGATGGTTCATGGGCCTGGATTCAGTTTCTCATTTTCGGTTGAAATACATCTTTTTTGTTTTCAGTATCATATTCAGTGTGTCAGTTTGAAAACATTGTCACAATGACAAAAACTATGGTATCAATTATAAAGAAAAATGTTGAAATACATTTTTTTCCGGTTCTCTTAGATTCAGTGTGTTACTTTCAGGTCCTCAAGTTCTTGGATAAATGAGCTGGTGAATTGGCTGTAAAAATCTGACTGATTTTGAGATGGGCCTGCGTCCTGCATCTTCTCTGTGTTTCTGCTTGAGACACTTGAGGAATATTTCTGACTGATTTGGTTTGAAAAAATTGCATCTCGAATTGCTATTGTTGCTCAAGGGTAAAGAACGGTGACAATGATGAGCACCTCACTCGCACTTACGTATCTGTACCTATTACTCTACATTCTGCTGTCATCTGGAGTAATATTGTACAATAAGGTAAACCCTTGAGATGCTGAATGCAAGTGCTTTCTTGTTTTAGGCTACTTTTCAACAGTATGTGCGGCTTTAAAACTATACTTCATGAGTAGGGAAACTGATACCTGTGTCAGAAAATGAATACATGGTTAAGGAAACTGGGAGATCGATATCTTTCATTGTGCATTGTTTATGTTGAAGATACTTGACTCAACACAGAATGTGCTACTAAGCATAGCCTTCAGATATAAAAACACGAAACGGAGCCCTTATGAGTATTATATGATATTATGATACACTGTAGCATTTTTGGATTTTGAGGTTGATTTGGGTGCTTTCTATACATTTTCTTCATTAAATCTACTGATGGCCATGACCCATGATCATATGATGTGATCACATTTGCTCTGCACTCTTCAAGTTTATTTCATTAAATGTGCAAATTTACCCTTGTTTCAGTGGGTTCTTTCTCCGAAGTACTTTAACTTTCCGCTTCCAATAACACTTACAATGATACATATGGGATTCTCTGGAGTTGTAGCATTCTTTCTCGTACGTGTCTTCAAGGTACCGTGCAATTTTTTACCCTGCATTAACTTCCTTTTTGCATGGTGCATCCCATCTTTTTATTTTCCCTTTTCCTTGTTAAAGGTTCTGAATTCAAATCACACGTGAAATGTAGGTTATTGCTCCAGTTAAAATGACGTTTGAAATGTGAGTATACTACATCATGTACCCTGCTTTAGTGCTTCTTTTTTCTATTGTTCCTCTTGCCTAGAATCTGTGCTACCAGTTTTAATCTTGCATTTTCTGTTCTGTGCCGACAGATATGCAACGTGTGTGATTCCTATAAGTGCATTCTTCGCATCAAGTCTGTGGTGAGAACTTCATTACGGCTGAGTTCTGGTTTATGTTCTTCAGCTGCTCGAAGAAAATTTTTGGCATAGGATGCTCTCATTACCTGATGAAGCAATATTTTTCATTCTCATATTTGCCATTTTGTAATTTCAGGTTCGGGAACACTGCCTATTTGCATATATCAGTGGCCTTCATCCAAATGCTTAAAGCTCTGAGTATGTAAACCTAAATTTCTCAATACTAATCATCCTTTATGCTATTGTGGATGCTCATCTATTTGTTGCTTGTTGCAGTGCCTGTGGCAACCTTTCTCATGGCTGTCGTGTGTGGTACTGACAAATTAAGGTGTGATGTGCTCTTCAACATGGTGCTGGTCAGTGTTGGAGTCGTCGTTTCCTCATATGGGGAAATCCATTTTAATATTATTGGTACAGTATACCAGGTTACTGGAATTTTTGCCGAAGCTCTTCGGTTGGTCTTAACTCAAGTTCTTCTTCAGAAAAAGGGCTTAACACTAAATCCTATCACCAGCTTGTACTACATAGCTCCTTGCAGGTATGGAAGTTTCAATGCTTTTGGCATGTTCCCACTGATACTTTGGAACTTTCATATGCTTCAATAGGAAACAAATTTGCTTCTTCTTTTTCGGTTTCCTTCTCTTCCTTTCAGTTTGTTGACCTAGATGTGTGTTCAACTCTAGGCATCCGATCTGACTTCTGATCTTTTGTCGCTTGCAGTTTTGCATTTCTGTTCATACCTTGGTATCTGCTTGAGAAACCTGCAATGAACATGACACAGATTCATTTCAATTACTTGATCTTTTTCTCAAATGCCCTCTGTGCTTTAGCCTTGAACCTCTCGATTTTCTTGGTAATTGGTCGGACTGGAGCAGTTACTATCCGTGTTGCTGGTGTTTTGAAAGATTGGATACTTATAGCCCTCTCCACCGTTATATTTCCGGAGTCAACAATTACAGGACTAAACATCATTGGTTATGCAATAGGTAGGATATCTACAAGTGCTTGTTGGACGTGGCATTCAGCACTCAAATAACTTCCTGTAGAATGTTATCAGCATTTTACTGATCTTTTGATTTGATCATGCAGCGCTGTGCGGGGTTGTGATGTACAATTACTTGAAGGTAAAGGATGTCCGAGCATCTCAAGCTACTACACCTGAAAAGCTTCCTGAGCGACTCACTAAGGTACTTTTCCTTTTCTTCTCATCTTTCTTCTAGAATTATTTGGCCATTCCTGATTTTCAAGAAAGGTCTGGAAGAGGTTGTACTCTGTGACATGCTTTGGACTCACTATCCTTTGCTTGCTTTAGTTCATTTATGTGTACATATTAATCATCTTCTGGTGATTCATTCCATGTGTCGCTCTATGTAACTCAATAAATGGTTTTTGGTCTTCACTAGCAGGAATTAAAGTTTGAGAAGAAATCGTCCGACATATACGTTCCCAGTGACAGCAACCACGGAAACAATGGAGGAAGTGACCGGACGTCGGAGTTGATTGTCGATGAAGAGGCACCATTGCTTGCTTCTTCGAGGCTCTCGCATGTTGGACGTTCACAATTTTAGCGCTCCTGATATTTAATTAGTGAAAGAGCGTCATTTCTTCTCATCAGAAGAGCGAATGGAAATAGGCGGCGTTGGTTGCTTGCGTTTCTTCTTCTTTGTCTTCTCTTAATGATCGTTTGTCCTCGAATATTTCTGTAATCGGTCTTGCTTTGCCCAAGGAAAATCATGATACTAGTCGGAAATATTTATTTGGATGACCAGAGTTGGAAATATAAGTTATTTGTTTGTAGCTTCGTATGTTTTGGCCCTGTTTGTTTGATACATGTTTGTGGTCTATGTTGGAATCAAACTTTTTTTTTTTTTTTTGGTTGAAAAAATGAGAGTAGAAAACGGCACTGAAAGTTCATAATTCAGATTCACAGGATACAACTAGCAGAATTGGACTACGCATAGGAAATCCATCCAATACCCAAATGAAAAACGTTATTAATAACTACCAAGGGATAAAGGAATAAGTGCTTGGAATGAATTGTGTAAAGTTCATCCATTTTCCTTCTTCTCGTTGTATTATTGTTTTGTCACAACCTCTTGTTCTCATATGTTACCCACCACAACCGTGATCACACATGCATACATATAAGAGGATTATGCTAATTATTTCTCTCAGAGAGCAATTTTCATCCAAACCCAATCAACAAGAAATCAGAGAACAAATATCTCATATATTACCTCAAATACATCCCGGTCTTTTCAAATTTGTGAAACCAAGATGAAAAATGTCTCTGGATTTTAAGGCAATTATCCCCCTTAAGTTAAGCATATCTAAAACTGAATTGGATGAATTCGTCACAAAAAGTGTTGAGTTCTACTTTCATTATAAATATGATCAATCATGGTTATATTATGAAAATTTTCACAAGAACAAAACAACCATACCTAATCCCTAAATCATAAAACTCTAAACCCATGTTGTGTATATGATGTGTAACTAAATCAAGAGAGTGGTTGGTACTTCATTACATGTTGTATGCATCTAAGATTTATGGGAAAAACGTATTTGTATCATAACACATATGTGTCTAATAAAAATTCTATGGTTGAGATTTTTAAACAAAAACAACGAATGGTTGAGATCATAACGTGAGTAATTGAATCTCAATCTTTCATTGTTTTTGTTTAAATCTTAACCATTAAATTTTCATTAAAAACACGTGTGTTATGACATAAATCTTATAAGCCCAATGTTTATTTATGTGTTATAAGATCTTGAAATAGATGTTTTTGTTATATCCCTTTCATCCCATTATAATTACATCGTATTTGCTTTCGCTATTGTCGAGATAAAGTTTGATTTCTGTCACACGATGCTAGAAAATGATATTTCATAAACTTATCGTGAAATGATAATGATTGTTTAAATTACATATTTTAATAAATGTATATCGGGACAATCAAACGATATTTTCGTATCCTATGTAAATGTTGCAAAAATTATACTCTCTTCATCTCTTTTGAATTGCAACATCATCTTATATTATGTTATTCAATACGCAACTCGTAAGCTCCGTTTGCCCAATAAATGAGGTGATAATATTTTTTATCTTAATTCGTAGTACAGCCCTTAGGGTATACACCCCTCGTATTTTTTTGTTCTCTGATTCGTTATCAAATTTAATATGATATTTATAAATTTTAGTTAACTTTTCTCACCAATCAAACAGAAAGTGCAGGTGATATACATCCTGGGATGTATCCAATACTCCCCCTAACTCAAAACATATCATTAAATTACGTAACGTCAATAATAATTGATGCTTCATAATGAATTTACGAAATACGAAGTTTGATTGTCTTGCAATATGGGTTAAAATTTATCTCGACAAAAACGAAAATCAAATTGTTGTAATTTGAATGGAACGAAAAGAATACTGCTATCATAAAAAGGGGTGTCATTGGTAAAAAAAAATCACAAATCATACGAGTAAACAGTATATTGATATTGGTTTTGAGGTTCTATAACCACTGTTGTTTCTATCATAAAAATCACTATGATTAAAACGGTTCGGTATAGCTGCAGTAACTATAACAAATTGAATGCAGTCAATTAAAAACACAAGGCAAAGTAGTTCCGAAAGAGGAAAAAAAAACTAAAAATACAATTCAAACGTTTAAAGTTAAACAACGATATACATATTCCTATGCGATGCGCATGTTTCTTATAGTAGAAAACTGAGAGCTGATGATATGAACCAGACAATATGAAAATCACTCCGCTGATTCAAAAAATTGCATAAAGTTCAAAACTTTTTGGTTTGGATTGGTGAGACGAACAATCGAAGCAAAATACGAAAGTGAACTTAAAAATAGATCACACCACCTACTCAGTTTATGTTTTCTATTCACAGAAACGATTATTGCTGATTTATCGAGGAAACAAAAAATTAAGAAATGCTTGTGGTTATAGGAAAGAGTTTGCCATAACGGTATCCAACACCAAGGGCGGAACAAATAACATTTTTAACGAGGGGAGTCGAAATTTTTTTTGAAGAAAATGTTACAATTTTATTTTTAGATTTTTAATGCTATTTTCTTTTTCATATTTCATAACTTATGATACAATATTTACAACAATGTGTTTTATAGGAACATAGGATAACCACAAACAATTAATCCACTTTATTAAAAAAAACTTACTTCTTGTGTATCAAAAGAATGGGAAAAATGTTATAATAGAAAATCCATACAAGCAAACAAACCAAAACTAAGATTTCAAAAAGATATTGATAAATTCAAAAAAAAAAAAAAAAAAAAGAAGAAGAAGAAGAAGGAAATAAACAAACATAAACCGTAAAAAAACAATTATATAATATATAATAATAACATTGTACGCTATCAGTTTATCACCAAGATTTCAGAAAGAAAAAAAGGTTTGAGAAAAGTAAAGCTATAACACAAAAGGGGAAAAAATGAGGGAAAGAAAACATAAAGCTAATTAACGACACGATAAGTGTTTGAAAGATTTCGTTACTCATCTATACGATACGATTTATATTACATATCACTAGGTTATAGTACATAACGTATACTGTTATTAATGTTTGATGACATTTTCTTAAAAAATAACGTTTGATTGGTACTAACAGTATAGCTTTACTTTCATTTTCGTTTTAAGTAAATATTAGAGTAACTTCGTTACTCATTTAAACGACATATATGATTTATATTATGTTTCGTTTTCGTTACTGACACGTTGATGATAGCTTTACTCAAAATAATTTGATGGACTTCGTTACTCAACACAAAAAACAACGTTCATGAATATATATAGGTATACGTAAATGAGTAATGAAAACAAAAACAACGTTATACTTCATTAGTCATACCTCAAATTTTTCTCAGTATATTTATATAAAATCATCAACGTTGTTTTTTGTTTTGAATAACGAAGTCTCTTAAATTACTATCATTTATTTTGAGTATCGCAGTCTCTCAAATTGTTTTATGTGCTTTTCTTAAAAGAAAAAGAAAACAATCACTTTGGTTCCTTTTTTTCGCATATATATATTTGTTTTTTTTTCTCTCATAGAAAAACATGCTTAACGCACACCTTCGATATAACCTTCTTCCACAACGAACAAACTACACTCATTGCCAACAAATCATAACCAAGATGAAAAACTCAAAGAAATTAAGAGTTTTTGTTTTTTGGTTTTTTTTTTGCTTTTATTTCTTTATTTTGATGGAGAAAGAGGAAGAACAAAAGAGAATTGCATTGGAAACCTAGAAAAAAAACATAGAAAAAAAAAAACACACGAAGCATTCCACCTGGATTAGTAACCTCATCGAATAACAATCAAACCATGAAATGAATAACTTTATCGAATAACAGTCAATACACAATACATTATTGTAGATCCTATTATTAGTGACCAGTGGTGATGAATGCGATTTGATTCCAGATTTCGATTGCTATTCGATGGGGTTCTTGTGGTATACTTCAAAAGTTTTTTTCTTTATGGTTTTTTTTAAAGGTTTTTTTATGCAATTCTCTTTGTTCTTCCTGGAAAATAAAAAAGTTTTTCTCGATCTCCTTGGGGATGTTATTTGTAGGTTTTATATATTCCTATTGTCTAACATAGTTGTATATTCCTCTTTTTGACCTTGTAATGGTTGGGACCATTCCCCTCGACGAGGTTAGTTCAGTAACGACACATTCTGTTGCTACACTTGGGAGTGCATTATGATATTATTAGAAGAATTACATGTTGATTGAATGCTCATGATTTGTTGGCAATGAGGCTTGTCTGTTCGTCGTGGAGGAAAATTCTATCACCAATGTATTTTGAGCACGTTTTTTTTTTATCAGAATCGTGAACATGAGGCTGCTGTATTGTTGGTGAGACGAGCTTGTGGGCTCTTTGACCTAGGAGCTATAGACGTTGTGTGTGATCGTGGCATGTATGTACTTGGAGTGCCTCTTATGTCAATTGATCTATTTGATCGAATGGAGGTCTTAGACAGTTGGAGGGGGGTTTTAGCTTGTAAAGTTCCAGAAAATTGAGATTAAATAAATATAAAAATTATGATCAAATAATAGTTTGAAAATTAATAAACGTAACAAAAATGTGTGTTTTCTCTTTTGTAATAAACTAAAAGTAAGAAACGAATCTCGTTTCAAAATTTTGAGACGAAACGTTACGTTCATAACATTAAAACTTGTAACGAAGTTGGGATAACTTTTGTCGCGGAAAAATTTTGAAAATTAGATGTTAATTAATAACATGATTTTTCGAGCGTG
>JAOVYX010001801.1:0-12333 GCA_035668315.1 Drosera spatulata | reverse complement strand
TACCTAATTAGCTATTAATTAGACCTAATCATCTTGATTAGGTGAGAAAATTAGGTGTTAATTAATTACCTTGAGTCATATAAATAGAGCTCATTTGTAAGGTGTTCTGTACACATTTTCAAGAGAAGAAAATCTCTCTTTTCCCTTCTAATCTCTCTCTAAAATATTTTATTATTTTATTATTTTATTAATTCCGACAATTATCTTTCGAAGAAATTAATCCGACGAAAACATTTTTGTTATAACAATTTCAATAGGAACTATGGTTTCAGCGATACAAAAAATAATTATACCAAACTATGACTTGGTAAACGATTATGACTGACTACTCTTTCAACAAATCTCCTGCTTCAGTTATTATGCTCTTGAATTTTTCCAAAGTGGGATATTATTTGAGCAGACTTTCAAAGCCTTTGGTTGAACTATCATATCAACAAATGGAATCAGTTTACAGATTTTTATATCCCTGTAGGCTCTACTCCAATCAAAGTCAATAGAGCCAACATAGACTTGTTCATTTTTCAACTTTTCACACATCACATTATTTTATCTAACATGTCAATGTAGGATAAGGTTCAGCAATCAATCTTGTTAGCTTATCAATTCTGACCAAGCTGAACTTCAGCTGAATATATATACATTGCATCCCCGTTATTTTTCCTGTATACCATTCTCACAATCCTTCAACTTTCAGCTTTCCACTTCCAGGGTTTTGGAGAAGGAGATTTATCAGCCATGATAAGAGCTTTGAGCACGAGGAGCACCCGTCGTGGATACGATCGCCTAGGGGTCGAGTCCTCGGTCGAAGGGCTCAAGGATGTGCAGCTCAAGCGGGTGGTCAGCGTCCCGGCTGGTGTTTACGACGTTGGTTTCACGAAAATTGTGAGGGCGCCCCTGGAGCGCTCTTTGCCTACTACAAAAACTGAGGCGAAGAAGGGTAAGAAGGCTGCGAAAGTTCACCCTTTGCTTGGTCTGTTTGATGGTAAGTGGGGGAAGAAGAAGATGACGGCGAGGCCGGAGTTCTCGAGATACATTCAGTACTTGAAAGAGGGTGGTCTATGATTTGGAAGACGATGATGTTGATGAATATTTTGGTCCTGTGAATCCATGTAACGTTAGAAATTCAGTTGCCTCATTAGTGCTTGGTTTTGTGTTGATTAGTTTGAATTGTCCAAATGCCAAAACTCGTTGATATTTTTCCTGCTTTCATTTATTTTCAGCGCATGTTCTCCTTCGATGATAGTACAATTCAATGGAAAAAAATGTAATGATGAAGGTAACGTATGAATAGAATCCAGGTATCAGTTTCTTAGCCATCAAGGTAACATATGAATAGAATCCAGGAGCAATGATCAAGCGTCAGACACCAGTATCTTGTTCAATGATTCAGGCTCAAGGCTATCTATTTTCCTTCGCAGAAAGTCGAACGAGCGATGTCATTATGTTCAGCTTGTATAATTTGCGTCATATGTGATCCAATGCTGTAAGAAAACGATAGATGATCATTAGTACGAAGATACTCATTGATGATCATTAGTTTATACTATAAACAGTAAAGAATTGGCGTTAGTAAAAGGATTTCTTTTGCCTGGCCTCAAATTTCAACTTTCTCGCGGTATCTTATTGGCTAAAAGGCACTTTGCTAAGCCTCAGATAAGCGTTGAAAGATGAGAACAATTTTCTATAAGATTGCTTGTACAGTAGGGTTGTAAATGAGGAGAATCCGTTTGTGAACCTATTTGACTCGACTCGATAAAAGTTTGATTCAAATATTATTTATAAAGTTCGTGAATCAAATTTCTCGTGGAATTAAATGAGTCAAGTTTGAGTCATCTATGACTTGCCTTAATAGGCTTACGAACCGGTTCATTTATAAACTCATCAAGTCATCTCAAGTATAGCTTGTAGGGCTATAAATGAGATGAACCCGTTCGCGAACCTGTTTGGTTCGGTTCCATTAAAAACTTGACTCGAATATCATCTATGAAGCTCGTGAGTCAAATTTGAGCTTAACTGAGCCTCGTGAAATTAAATGAGTCAAACTTGAGGCACCTATGACTCGACTTGATAGACTCACGAGTCGGGTCAGGTCTACTATAGCTTGTTTAAGTCTCGAATTTTTACGTATACATCTATGATTTATTTTTCATAGATATATCCAGAATATTCAAGAGACATGTAAAACTCTCATATCTTATATATTTTTAAATTTTTCTTAGAACTATCATATCTTTATTTGTATAAATAGAACTATTATTATGTGATTATATGTCCAAATAAAATGATTTCTCCAATTTAAGGTTAATTGACACATTAAATTTTGTTTTCAATGTCAACTTAGTGGATTTAAGTTTCTAGGTACTGATTTTAATAATGATTTTTAAACTTAAGTTTTAAAGATATTGTGAATTGTTCATAAAAGGATTGGCTCGTCTCGAGCTCGACTAGACTCGAATGAGTGTATGGGCCGAGCCAAGTCGAGCCCGAGTCTAACTATTTATAGAAAAAAGCTTGATAGACTCGGCTTGATTAAGCTCGAATAAAACTTGAACTCAATCCCAAGACTATTCAAATCCTAAATAAGCCAAACCTAAATTATGTCCGACTCAGCTTGGCTTGCCTCATTTATAGACCAGATAGTTTGTTTAAGACTCGAATTCGTATGTATACATATATTTATTTTTCATAAATATATACATACTATTGACTATAGGGATGACTGAGAATCAGTTTGCTTTCATGCCTGATAGGTCAACCATGTAAGTTGTTTTCCTTTTACGATGTGTAATGGAAAGTTTTAGGATAGAGAAGAAGAATTTGCATATGGTTTTTGTCTACCTGAAAAAAGCGTATGATTCTGTTCCAAGAGAAGTGATTTGAAAAACTTTAGAAAAGAAGGGAGTGACTAGTAGGTATATCAAGATTGTGAAAGACATGTATGAAGAAGCTGTTACATGTGTGCGAACCTATGTTGGTGAAACGACTGCTTTTCCTATTAAAGTGGGTTTACACCAAGGATCAGCTTTGAGCCCATATCTTTTCGCCTTAATAATGGATGATCTCACTGGGCATATACAAGATGAAGTATCATGGTGTTTAATTTTCGCTGATGATATTGCTCTGGTGGACGATACGAAAGAATGGGTGAATGAAAAACTTGAGACTTGAAGGGGGGCGTTGGAAAATAAGGGGTTAATGATCAGTAGAACCAAAACAGAATATATGAATGTGTCTTTAATGAGAGTAGTCAACCAAATAGTGAGAATGTATTGTTGAGAACAGAGTCTCTCCCTAAAACGGATTTTTTCAAATATTTAGATTCGATGCTACATAAGAATGAAGGAATTGATGCACATCTTGATTATAGGATTAAAACAGGTTGGCTGAAATAGAAAGGCGCTTCAGGGGTGTTATGTGATCCTAAAATACCTACCAAGTTAAAAGAAAAATTTTACAAGACAGCTATTCGACCAGAGATACTGTATGGGTCAGAATGTTGGGCAATTAAGTGGCAGTATGTACAGAAGATGACTGTAAACGAGATGAAAATGTTAAGGTGGATGTGTGGACATACAAGAATAGATAGGATACGAAATGAAGTTATCAGACAGAAAGTGGGTGTGCCTCCAGTAGAAGATAAGATGAAGTAATTACGACTAAAATGGTATGGTCATGTAAAACGCAGACCAATCACAGGTTCTGTTAAGAGATGTGAAGTTTGGGCATTAGCACATGTCAAGAGAGGACGAGGGAGACTTAAAAAGATCATGAGAGAAACCTTAAAGTATGATATGGCCTATCATAATCTTACAGAAGATGATGTACATGACAAATTGGAATGGCGTCGTCGTATTCATGTAGCCAACCCCAATTGATGGGATAAAGGTTTTATTTGTTGTTGTTGTTGTTATATACATACTATCGAAGAGCCATATAAAACTCTCATATCTTATATTTTCTTTTCTAAAAACTATCATATATTTATATATAATATCAGAACAACTATTAGATGATTGTGTGTCCAAATAAAATGATTTTTCAATTTAAGGACAATTGGCATACTAGCTTTATTTTCAATGTCAAATTAATCAATTTAAATTTATAAGTAGTTATTTTAATACTGATTTTTAAACTTAAATTCTAAAAATATTATGATTTATTCATAAAAGGCTTGGCTCGACTCGAGCTCGACTAGGCTCGAATGAGTATATGAGCCGAGTCAAGCCGAAGCCAAGCCTAACTATTTATGAAAAAAGCTTAACAGACTCGACTCGATTAGGCTCAAATTAAACTTGAACTCAATCCCAAACCTAATCAAATCCTAAATGAGTTGAGCCGAAGCTATGTCCGGCTCGGCTCATTTACAGCCCTCCTTGTATTGCACAAAACATATCCGTTTAGGACTGTAAATGAGTCGAGACAAGTTGGACATGGCTTGAGCTCAACTCGTTTATGTAAATAGTAGGCTCAAGTTTGTGTTCAATTTTGATTCGAGCCTAATTGAGGTGAGCCTACCGGGCTTCTTTAATACTTCCTCCGTCCCATTATTTTTGTATCGTTTTGTCATTTTTTTTTTTTCCGTCTCAAATTGTTTACAACGTTTTCTTATTTAGAAAGTTTTGTATAGTTACGAATTAAAATAAGTGGAGAGAAAAATATTGTGTAGTTAAGAATTAGAGTTGAAAAAAAAGAAAGATAAATCTAAATTTACGTACTGAATATTGCAAAAATTATGGGACGGAAGGAGTAAGGCTTGAGCTCGTTTCATTTATTCACTCAAGTCTAATCGAGTCAAGTCGAGTTTTTTATGAACAAATTATAATATCATTGAAATTTAAACAAAAAAATTTATTATCAAAATTATAACTTGGATATTTTGCGGAAAATAAATTATATATAAAATATTTTACTCCCCCATCTAATAATACATACACCACTTTGATAAAACGTAATTTTTTTATAAATTTATCGTGAAATATCAATGATTGTGTTAATTACGTATTTCAACTTAATACATATTGCGGAACGATCAAACGTGATTGGATATTAAAACGAGAGTTTTATTCATGCGTATAGAATAGTGAAAAATATGTATATGTTGCATCTATTATGGGACAGAAGGAGTAATTATAAATTGTAGTATAAAATTATGAAAATTAAAATATTATGCACATATATAAACTCGAGTCCTAGACAAACCTTTAATTGAGATAGCTCATGAGCTTATAAATTGTGAGTCTATCAAACCAAGTCATGAGTGGCTCAAGGTTGGCTCATTTAATTTTACGAGTCCAAAATTAAACTCAAACTTGACTCACGAGCTTTATAAACAATACTTGAACTAAGTTTTTATTGAGTCGGGCCAAACAGGTTTGCGAACCGGTTTGCTTCATTTGTAGCCCTATACCCGTTTTCAGATCATTGAGGAACATCTCTTGCAGCTGCTTCTGTTTGCGCTGCTTTGTTATGCTTAGGGTTGTTAATGAGTTGAGCCAAGCCGAGTTGGATGTGGTTTGAGCTCGGCTCATTTAAAATTTTGTTAGGCTTGGACTTGGGTTCGAGTTTGATTCGAGCATAATCGAGTCGAGTTTGTCGAGCTTGTTTCATAAATAGTTAGGCTCGTGTTTGGCTCGGCTTGACTCATAAATAGTTTCATAAAGATATTAGAGTTTTACATGACTTTTGAATATTATGTATATATTTATGGAAAATAAATCATATATGTGTACATATAAATGCGAGTCTTAAACAAGCTATAGTCGACCCGACTCGATGAGCTTATAAATAATCAGATTCATGAGCCTATCAAGTCGAGTCATATGTGCCTTAAGTTTGATTCATATAATTTTACTAGTCTAAAATGATGTTCAAATTTAACTCACGAACTTCATAAACGATATTCGAGTCGACCTTTTATCGAATCGAGCCAAACAAATTTATGAATAGATTCGTCTCATTTACAGCCCTAGTTGCGCTGCAATGCATTTGTTTTCATTTTCCAGATGGCTTGGAAAATTTAGTATCTCCTCGCATTTCGCTGCTATATTCTATGACTAACTGCAAATGGAAGGAAGAAAAGCTGAATAAGCATAAATATTTATGATTCGATAATCATCCACGTTATTTCCAAACATGTTCTTCACGAAACGTTCAGTTACAACGCCCTCGATGTTTCTTCCATCCATGTCTAAGCAATGCAGTGATTTCTATGGAAAGCCAACCCATTGCTGAAGAAAGACAACCAAGAGTAATCAACAGGGGTGAGCATGGGACGGGATGGTCCGGTATCAGACCATTTTCCATCCCGTCTCAATTTTTCCGATACCTATATTTGTTCTATACGGTCCCGTTCCAATTTTCCGATATCGGTATTTCGGTTTTTAGGTCCGGGAAGTTCGGTATGTCCGGTTCCACCGGTATCAATGCCAGGTTAAAAAGATTAGATTTGCTTTTAGGAAATTCGTCCTTGTAAGATGCTTGTTGTTGAGTTGTTTGGGTTCTGTCAATACTCTGCCTAGATTCTGTTTCGAGGTTGCATTGGTGTTAAAATTGTATTTGAAGGCAGTGTCCTTCTAGTGAGTGCGGTGTTAAAAGAAGAGTGAGGAGTCTGATTTAGGAAAGAAAAACCATCAAGCTGGTTTTGCAAAAACATATTGTTTCTTCTGTGCTTTTTTTTTACTTCTGTTGGAAGCAAGTTTGATATGTATAAATGTAGCTCGTGTTCTGTTGTAGCTTAATTGTCATCATGTCTTGTCCATGCTAGCTAATAGGATGGTTCCTCGTGTAGATTATCTCAAGGATGTCAGAACCACCTTTATCAAATCTATAATTGACCCGGTACCATTGGTTCGAGATTTTCGTAAAAATCCCATACTGGACCGATTTTTCCAGTATCGAGAAAGAAATTTCCCGTCGGCCTTTGTCCGGTATGGTCCGGTCCGGTCCGTCCGGGATGTGGTCCGGGTCGGTCTTCGGGATGGGTTTTGCACACCCCTAGTAATCACGCAGGTCTGGCCACCTGATCCGACCGAGGGCAAAAATGATCAGGGAAATATCCGAAAGAGTGATCACCGGCATACAAAACTGCAAACAGCAACCAAGGTAACCGAGCAACAAAAAAAGGACTTGCTGCCAGTAACATTCTTGCTAGATCGACAGCACCGCAATTCTGCAAAACAAAGTATTCAATATGGAGAGCCAGAGAGAAAATTACATTCCACTCTTGCTTCCGGAAGAGAGAGTTATCATTTCGGTTTGAACATCACAATCAACATCGCCCAGCGAAGGGCATCACTCAAAAAACGGTGGCTGTTATTTGAAGTCGAACTATACAACAAGCATAGCAGACAGTACAAAACCCAAAAGCATAAAAATATTGGCGGCTGCAATGCATCAGATGTGATCCTAAGTTCCTATCGAAGAAATGCAGTCCCTATTTGAGAGAGTTCAGCAGCCTGCGGTCGTATCAGGCTCTGCGGTTCGGAGATGATCCGTTGATGATGATACTTCACCACCAGGAATGTAAGACCATGCTAATGCCACACCGCCGACTGCTATGGCGACCCCAACAGAGCCCCAAACCCATCGAAGTCTTCTTTTCCTTGTCTGTCTATCATGTCGCGCTCTCTCTGAAATACATAAGAATGTGATTAAGTCAGAGGACAATACCACAAAGCGTAACACGATATGGCAGCAACCCTATATCATGGATGTAGAACGCGATGCTACAATCAATATTTTCTCCAATATCCCAAACCCACATACAAAGTTGCAGGGGAAAGAAACAGCATATCAGAAACATGAACGTACTAAATAAGTAGGAGGTCTTGGCAATCCTCAACGGTTAGAACAACAAAATAAAAAAATCTTGAAGTTTGGAGCTTCAACGATTAAAAAAAATCAAGGAAGAAACCAAGTGACAATTATTGAAGATTATTCATGTGCATCAAGTATCGCAACTCACTTCATGCAAAGATGGGTAACATGCATTAGATCCGTTATGTGATCTTTTGAGAGGTTGAGTTTAACATACGCACGAAACTTTGTATACTCTTTTATGAGTTGAATAAAAAGTTTTGTTTGTGCGGAAAAATGGGTAACATGCATAATGCAAGCAATATGCACCACCAATATCAAAGATCTGACAATAATAGAAAATAGCACTAAGGCACTCACCTATTGTTTCTTGGTTTCTCTGAGACATTTCCCTATTCATACTCTCGTAGTAATGCAATCGATCATTAAGGCGAGCAATCTCAAAGTTCTTTATCTCCAAATGAGCTTGCATTTCTGCTTCAGCTTCAGCTTTTGAAACCTCCATTCCAATATTTTCAGAAATGAAGCGAGACACATAGAATTGTCGGCAAATTTCTTCTGCAGAATCAATGTCCGGTTTGGCATCCTCCTGAGAATTATCAGGAGGAAGAACCAAACCGGTACTTCTCATTTTTTCCTTCAGCATCTGCCATTGATTTCTCATATTAGTCAAAGCTTCTTCAGCTTGCTTTCTCTTCTCAATCTCGGTCAAGTAACTAAGTTGCAGTTCTCCAAGCTCAGCTTCAAGTTCAGAAATTGCAGGGCGGTTCTGTCGTCCACTGTCAGCAGATAACTCTACAGGAATCCAAAAAAATGAGATTGTCATGAGAATATAATATTCCAGGAACAACTAATAAAGAGGCTACAAGTTGAATTCAACAGCAAGCCAATCAGGAGAAACAAAACATGATTCATGAACTGATCACTCTTAGCAATCTATACGAAATACCATTAGACTAGATTCTAAAAACCTGATTTTCCCAAGGTTGGAAGATTTTTAACTCTTCACCTAGGCCATATCATGAACAACTTTATGCCTTGACTTCTTTCTACGTGAAAGTATCTTAACAGGTTACCAAAGATGAAACTGACCATGACAGTAAAAAAAAAAAAAAAAAAAAAAAAAAACCCTATTTGCGGTCACAAAGTCATGTTTACACTTCAGCAAAGTGCAACCTAGAAGTAGGGGTGTGTATGGTACAAGACGGTCCGGTTCTTGGTCGTTTCCCTTCCCGTACCAATATTTTCGGTTCCAAAAAGATCTTGTCCCGTCCCATCCCAAATCTTCAGTTCCGGTTCCTCAGGAATTTCGGTACGAAAACATCGGGAATTTACGTGCATATTATTTTGAAATAAGATTTTCGTCTTCAGTTACGTAATTTTGTTTTCGGGAATTTCGGTTCTTTCAGTACAAGTAAAGAGGTCTTTTAAAATAAGATAAGATCTTCTAACAATTCAAACTTTATAAACTTGATAAATAAATTTAGAAATCAAATATGACGATTAAAACATAAAAATCGATAGAAGAAAGGAAATAAGTAACATCTCATTCAAAATTTAGATTACTTCAATATAACATTCGAAATGAAAATTGTGCCCTTCTTTGAGTGTTGGCATTTGCCAAATTCTTGGTTAAGACGATGGGAATGAAGGATCCATAGTTTGTTCAAATGCAGTTGGAGAAGTGTGCATATCAGGACATATTTATTCTGTTGTCAATCCATAATTTGCCCAATTCACGCACAGGGACTTCAGTGGCAGCATGAAAATTGCGCTCTACTGCAATAGTTATGCTTAGGTTACTAACAACCGAATAAACAAAAATTAACTCCATGAACAACACTAAGTATGAATAACCAACAAAATCAAGATCAAAAGTCATTTTACTCGATCTATGTTCCCCAAGACAAAACAGACCAGTGTTTTGAGACGCTGGCAAGTTGAATAGACATCATCATTTCATACACCCATATTTATCACAACTTGGAAAACCATATAACTCAATGAAATAAAAGGGAACTCTGATTGCCCTAAAGCTTCTAACATATACAAGTGAAATAAGTTAGATAACGAACCAGAACAGTATTGATAAGCAAAGTACCTTCCCAGGCATCAAAGAACTCTCCAACAGGGGTGCTTATTCTACCAGACTGTTCAGCATTGTTATCCTCCACATCAGTGCTACTTGCATAACCCAGCGACTCCTGTGGATCGAAGAAATCCTCAGCTTCGCCCTCTCCTTCCATGCTCAACCCTCCAACCTTGTTTAGTTCACCCTTTTCTCCCATGGAAACACTCACTTGCCGGCCATCACCATTGTCGTGTCCATTAAAACCATTCGCATTCACCTGCTTCATCACAGCACCGGCCACACCATTTTCTGTGTCGCTCAAGCCACCATTACTCACCACTTTCATGTCACTCAAGTGCCCATTACTAGCCACTTTCTTGCCATTCAAGTGACCATTACTAACCACTTTGGTTTGGTTCAAATGACCATTACTAAACACTTTCTTACTACTCAAGTGGCCATTACTGACCAATTCCGTATCGCTCAAGTGGCCATTACCAACTTCTTCTTTTCCATTCAAGAGACCAACCCCAACCACTTCCATGTCGCTAGAGTGACCATTTCCGGCCACCTCATTATCCCTCAAATGACCATTTCCAACCCCTGAACTCCCACCCTTCGCCGCAACACTCTGCTCCGAAGCACTCTTCACAAGCCTCGGCCCTCGTCTCTTATGATTGATCACGTACGGAGAAAGCATCTCAGATCTAGAATCCGACCCCAGTGTGTCAGGCAAAGGAGTAGCCTCTGGCGTCACATACAAAGCCGGATTTCCCATCCGCCACTGACCACCACCACCTCTCCTCTCCCCCTCCACCGCTGTATCCGAATTTCCCCTCCCTGGCTCCGGCCTCGGTGGCACCCCCGCCCTCGCCCCCACAGATTTCCCTCGCGTCCCCGCCTTTGATTCCGCCGTCTTCGTCGCCGAGGCAGCAGATCTCGATGCTCCTGGATCCAATAACCGGTCCAGCGCCACCGCGGTGAAGGTTGTCATGATCTATCCACACAAACACCACATCAACAATAGAAACAAGAACAAGAACAGCTATATCAAAAATATCAGATCGTCTCATCGTAAAAAAAAAAAAAACTGATTCGAATTTGAAACAAAAAACGAAAGAACAATTCAAATAGACCACATCAACTACTTAGATATTCCGTCACAGGCCGGGTCTAATTGAAAACCAGATGAGATGCAAACAGTCTTACCCCTTGTTAGAAATAATCAGCTGCCAGAGAATTTACCTGAAACCCTAATCGGCGGTGGAGGAGGCGGCGGCGGAGAAGGGGAAACCCTAGCAGGAGGAAGAGGGGAAACGAGGGAGGGAAATGAAAGGGAAGTTGAAAATGCGGCACAAGATGGTTTCCCCTTCGTTGTCTGAAAGGGTTTCGTTTCTTATTTTATAAGATTTTATTATATGGGGTAATTAACTTTGCGAAATTTGGGGACAGGAAACAAGAGAAAGGGAAATGAAATGGAGATTTTGAATTTGTGTGATCGTGGCGAGGACCGAGCGTGAGAGATATATAGAGTGATAGGGACTCGCTTGGAGAGGAAGTCAGGTTAAGAGAACGGTGTCGTTTTGCGTTCGGTGTCTTGGTTAACAAGGGATTGGTGTGGAAAACAAACAACTGAGTAGTACTAATTAACTGGTTGTGGATTTTTGGCTTAAGCTCAAATTAGGATTAGGATCATGTGTCGTAATGAGAAAAATAAAGATGCGGGGGTCATGTTAGAAAAGATGTATTAGTAATCTACTACGTATCTGTAACGTTCTAATCTTTCATAACATATCAATACATAATAATACAAATGATGTCATTGTCGTCAAGTCCCAAAATCCCAGTGAAACAAAAATTACTTAACTGATTTAGGTATAAAAATAGATAAAATTCACTTAGACATAACCAAAAATATTATCAAATATAAAAAAAATATCTTTTTTTTTACATATTTTGTTTATTTCATAAATCATAATACAGTAGATGCATATTTACATCATAATTTATATCACACCTGTCCGTCGTTCCTAACTCATGAAAACACAGGGTCGATGAAAGAATGTCGCCATCAAGTCACTGTATAACACAAACGATCTCACAGAGTCGATGAAAGAATGTCATCATCAAGTCACTGTATAACACAAACGATAAGCACAACGCTCTTTGTGTTTTATATCATGTAATTATCTCATCAATTTATGAATTTACACTCCTTTCACACATTCATCCTCATTATACTAGTAAACAAGGCATAACACACATCACCTAAAAACACTCCACAGCACTCAGTATTTAACACACAATATTTGTAGTCACTATTTTACGTCCGTCACATATAGTGGCTACGTCCAAAATTTCAATACATATTATTATACTCACGATATAATAATACGCATCGTCACACACAACAAATCTAAACGTTATCTTCTTATTGAAACTCCCCC
>JAOVYX010001800.1:0-12334 GCA_035668315.1 Drosera spatulata | reverse complement strand
CCGAAAAATGGCTCAGCCATATGATAAGACAGGGAGCAGCGGCAGGAAAACCCTGTTATCTCAACAAGATATAGAGATGAGCGATGGCACTGCCACCTATATGCTCTTCTGAAACATTTGCGCTTAGGGTGAGTTTTCGACATGTCATAACATTTTATGGTTGTACCATAATATGGTACGGATCATGACAGAGCACTGGGTCGTTTTATGTATTTGCATTGTTGCTTTGTTTCTGAGTTAGGTGTTTCTCCAAGGTTCCAATTTTGGTAGTTTTGTTCTTAGCATTGTGTTATTAGTCGAATGCAAAAAAAAAAATGTATCCGGTCTTCTAGGGCTTCAATGTAATCCTACGTTGTTGTGGCAACGATGTCTATGACTTTGTTGTAACTTTTTTCATGGAGAAGGCGCCATAGAAAATGAAGCATGTGGTAACTCCAAACCTTTGCAGGAACATTTGTCTATGGTTTTTGTATAACATGATGGTTTTGTTCCGAGTATATCAAACCTTTGAAAATAATCCAATGCATATATTAAGAAATAAAGACGACGAAAGGAGAAAAAAGAAAAAAAGAATAGCTGCTGCACGAGCTTTAGATAAACTGAATGGCCTAGAACAGAATAACCAATGCGACAGAAACTATGCTGATCAACACTCCAGCAGCTGCGGCAGGAGGAGCAGAGCTGGGTGAGGGGGAAGGAGCGGCTCCACCAGGCCCTTCTGCAGGAGCTGAAGATACAGTTGGTGGTGCATTGGTGGCAGCTGGTGTGCTGGATGGTGTTGGGGAAACAGCAGGGTTGCTAAACGGAGAGGCTGCTGGAGCCTTCTTTGGTGACTTTGAGGCAGTCCTAGGTGCTGGAGCAGCAGCGCGTGGGCTTGGTGCTGGAGCGTGGATATGGGGGCTTGGCGATGGAGCAGTGGTGCGTGGGCTGGGAGCAACGGCTGGAGAAGGGGAAGGTGCAGAGGCAGTGACCGTGAGCTTTTGGCCTCCGTTACAGTGGCCAGGGAAAGTGCAGAGGAAGTACTGGGTGCCGGACTTGACTGTGATGTTAACAGGGCCGGTGGTGCTGAGGGCCAGTGGGCTGTTGGTATTGCAGTTGACGTAGGCCGACTTGGTCACAGTTGCCACTGAGTGCGATCCCGTCGGAAAGTTAAACTCTGCAGATGATCAAAAGTAGAATTAGCATTCAAAGTCTTGCCTGCTGCTTTCTAGCATAAAAGTTACTCATACAACTAAGGAGTCGTGATTACCTAAAACATCGCCTACTCGGAAGGTTTGAGAGGCAGCCCAAGTGGAGTAGAAGGAGCTCGAAGACGGAAAGTTCCATCCGGTGCTACCACCGACTACATGTACAGTTTGAGCACTGCATTGCTGGACGACGACCAAACAAACAAGAACCAACATCGCATTGGCTCCTAGCGAATTGTATTTTCCTGTCATTTTGGTAATTCTGCTAATCTTGCTTGATATCTGATGAAGTAGTCCTTGTTTTCTTGAACTTCTTGGTTGCTCCTTTCTCCTTTGCTTTCGTTCTGCTTTGGTGATTTGTATGTTTGAGATCGTTGTGCTATTTATACATGAACGATACAGAGAAGCAGTCCAAGATGCAATGAAATCATGGTCATTTTCCCATTCTAAAAGTGTTTATAGGAGCTTGTTCTGGTCTCACGATTTACCAACTCTATCTTGGACTTGGTTCAATGCTGGAATGGTCTTCTTCTCCATGCTCTTTTCACTTTGTTTTAGTGCCTTTTCAACGCGTTTCAAGAATGGTTTGCAACGACTCCATGCTCCGGTGTTAAGCCCAACTAGTTCTAGGCTCTTACACAAAACAAAACAAAACAAAAAACTCATATTAAAACAACAGATCAAGGATTAAAATTTAATTATCATATTTTAATCTCAGTTAAGTGTGTCGAGTTTCGATGTACAAAAAGGTTCCCTATATTCAAGAAACAATCTTTATTTACTACTCCTCCCGTCCCATAATTATTACAAGATTTACGTATTTACCCTTACCTTTTATTAATTTGTTAACTATTTGGTTTGAGGATTTGATTGGTTTGATTACTTTTGGTTGATTCGGGTTGATTTGATGAATTAGATAGGTTCGAAGAATTGAGTGTTTCGAAGAAATCGAGGGTATATCTCGATTCGGGGACTTGAACTGTGAAGTGGATGTGATTTTGGGATGAAATGGTTTGGAGATAGTTTGGAGATGGTTTGGTTGATTGGATTGGACGATGATTTGGATGAGTTATGAATTGGTTGAATTATCATTGAATTTTTATTTGAGAAATGATTTGGATGATAGAATTTGTATGAATTTATTTGGTTGATTGAGTTCCGACTGTTAATTTGGTTGATTGAGTTGTTAGTTGCATAGAACCTAAAATCATAAAATAGTGATGCTTATTTACGTAGTGAAGACGAAGTTTTTATCTAGTTACATAAAATGTTTATTTGAACAAAAATAGGTGAAAATAATATTGTATATTTGAGTCTACATTTTATCTATTTGAGCTGCAGTGATGCATATATATCCTTGATTGCTGTAGTTCCTCCGGAAAATGGCTCAGCCATATGATAAGACAGGGAATAGAATGGCTGCAAATGCTTATTTTGATGCTGATGAGAGCCAAATGCCATTGAATGATGATAAGGAACTGAAGTCTAGGATGACACAGACCAAGACAAAGGGATGAGCACAATAAGACCAAGCTAAGGTCTGGACAAGGAGCAGCTTGGACAATTGATGGCCTTTCTAGGCAAACTTGGCATTTTAGAAGACAACCTGGGAGGAAATGCTAGGAATGCAATGAGGAGTTCAATACTGGCAGATATGGAATCTTGCCTGTTTACTTAATGGAGATCATACATGGATAATCGACAGTGATGGAAGTGATAATATCACACTAGATCTGTCATTGTTTAGTGCATATCATCCTGTGACTTATCCATCCTATATCACTATGCCTAATGGCAAGAAAGCACAAGTTATTCACATAGGAAGTGTTAATTTGAGGCTTGAGATTAGTTTGAACAATGTCTTACATGTGCCTGAATTTCAATTTAATTTACTTGTAATAAGCAAACTCACCTCTCAGACTTTAAGGTCAGGTGGTTTTTAACGATATGCTCTTCTGAAACATCTGCGCTTAGGATGATTTGCCGACATGTCTTGATAACCTTAAATCAATTTTATACCATAATATGGGACTGATTATGACAGAGCGATGGATAAAAGATGGTTTGTCGACAGTTCAGTTGGTGCTTATATGTATTAGCATGCATTGTTCCTCAGGTGTACCTGTAGGTTTCAGCTTTGGTAGTTTATGTTCTTAGCCTTGTCAAATGCGAAAAATGTATTAAGTCTTCTAGGGCTTCAATGTAATCCTGTGGTGTTGTGGCAACGATGTCTATGACTTTGTAGTGACTTATTTCATGGAGAAGGCACCATGTCAAATAAAGCATATGATACCTTCCAAATCTTCGCAGGAACATTTGTCTGTGGTATATATTTGTATAAGATGACGGTTTTGTTCTGAGTATATCAAACCTTTGAAAATAATCCAATGCATATATTATGAAAAAAAAGACGACGAAAGGAGAAAAAGAAAGAAAGAATTGCTTCTGCACGGGATTTAGTTAAACTGAATGGCCTAGTACAGAATAGCCACTGCGACAGACACTAGGCTGATGATCACTCCAGCAGCTGCAGCAGGAGGAACAGAGCTGGGTGAGGGGGAAGCAGTGGCTCCACCAGGCCCTCTGCAGGAGCTGAAGATACAGTTGGTGGCGCAAAGGTGGATGCTGGGGTGCTGGATGGTGTTGGTGAAACAGCAGGGTTGCTCAATGGAGAAGCTGTTGGAAAGTTCTTTGGTGACTTTGAGGCAATCCTAGGTGCTAGAGCAGCGGCGCGTGGGCTAGGTGCTGGACCGTGGATGCGTGGGCTTGGAGATGGAGCAGTGGCCCGTGGGCTGGGTGCTGGGGCCACGACTGGAGCAGGGGAAGATGCAGAGGCAGTGACGGTGATCTTTTGGCCTGCGTCGCAGTGGCCAGGGTAAGTGCAGAGGAAGTACTGGGTGCCGGACTTGACCGTGATACTAACGGGGCCAGTGGTGCTGAGGGCCAGCGGGCTGTTGGTATTGCAGTTGACGTAGGCCGACTTGGTCACAGTTGCTACTGAGTGGGATCCCGTCGTAAAGTTAAAACTCTGCAGATTATCAGAAGTAGAATTAGCATTAATGGTCTTGCTTGCTGCTTTCTAGCATATGAGTTGCTGATACAGCTAAAGAGTGACTATGAAGTGATACCTAAAACATCACCGACTCGGAAGGTTTGAGAGGCAGCCCAAGTGGAGTAGAAGGAGCTTGAAGACGGAAAGCTCCATCCAGTGCTACCACCGACTACATATACAGTTTGAGCACTGCATAGCTGGACGACGGCCAAACAAACAAGAACAAAGATCCCATTGGCTCCGATCGTACTGCATTTTCCTGCCATTTTGGTAATGTGGCTGTGCTTGCTTGATATCAGATGAGTTTAGTCCTTGTGTTCTTGAACTTCTTGATCGCCCCTTTCTTGGATACTTTGCTTTGGTGATTTGAATGTTTGAGATTGTTGTAGTATTTATACATGAACAATATAGAGAGACAACCAACCTGGGTTGATCTGATGATGTTTGACTCAATCTTCTTCTTGAAGGTTTTGGTTCGAATCCCACTAGTCTCAAAATCCATGTTGATCACGTCCGGTCAGGACGCGAGCTGACCCGGACACCCTCGTCACCCAAAAAAAAAATAATAATATAGAGAGGCAGTTTAAGATGCAATGAAATTTCATGGTCATTTTGCATTTGAATATTGTTATGGTAGGAGCTTGTTCTGGTCTTATGCTTCACCAACTCCATCTTGGACTTGGTGTTTGATGGTTGAATGGTCTTCCTCTCCATGCTCTTTTCACATTGTTTTTGTGCCTTTTTAAACGCGTACGAAGAATGGTTAGCAAGGACTCGATGCCCTGGAGACTCTTGTCCTGCACATATGGCGCATTGCCTCATTGGAGCAATGCATCCAATTAGTTGCTGCTGCAACAACATAGATGACTTTTCCGTTTCATCGATCCCAAAGAAAAGGTAACAATTTTGTTTTGAGATGTCAAAAATAAAAAATGAAACGCCATATTGATTTGAGGAAAAAAAAAAGCATAAAATCATCAGAATTATTCAATTAATATCTGATCTCTCTAAATTTTAAAAATATGAAGATCATCCCTTATAAACTCCTATAATGTTTTCTGTCAAAATAATTCGATATTTTTTTTAAATTGAAGGGAAAAATATGCAATTGACCCTATTACAAATTTTTTCAAATGTGATTTCATGTAGAAATATTACGATTTTTTTTTTCAACAAATCTAATCTATTATATATATAAAGACATAGAATCATTTCGTGAAACATCAAGGTATGGAGCGCAAAGATATGAGACGTCATCTATAAGATAAAAAAAACTTTACCATCCTTATAAAAAAAAATATAAGCAATCCTTTCTACAAATTCTTTACGAACAAATAACATCTTACTTAGCACGATTAAAATAAAAATATATAATTTAATTAATGCATAGACATATAAGAATGATTATAAACAACGTTATTGTTTAACGTATAAACATATAAAACGATCACAAAAAAGCCCACGAATCTCGTATTAATGTTTTCAAATGACTCTGAATCTTTTCAAATGCTAAATTTTATTTAAAAAAATAGAAAAAAACTTTACAACCCTTATAACAAAAAAATATAATGAATCTTTACTACAAATTCTTTATGAACAATTAACATCTTAATTAATACAATCAAAATAAAAATAAATAATTTAATTAATACATAGACATATAAAATGATCATAAACAATGTTATTATTTAACGTATCAAAATATAAAATAATCACAAAAATATTCGCATAGCGCCCATCAATCTTTTTAAATGACATTGAATTTTTCAAATGTTAAATTTTATTATTAAAAAAAACTTCACAATCCTTATAACAAAAAATATAAGGAGTCCTTGCTACAAATTCTGAACGAACAAATAACTTCTTAATCAGGGTAATCAAAATAAAAACATATAATTTGATTAACACATTGAAATGTAAAAATGACCATAAACAAAATTATTATTTAATATATAAAAATATAATATGATCACAAAAAACATGCACAACATGCATGGTAGCAATGTAGTATATATAAATACACAAATCATTTTACGGAATGTCTTAATAAATGGAACGTCATCAATCTTTTCAAATCTGTTATATATATATATATATATATACACACACATAAATATGGGACGCCGCGGTATATGGGATGCCAATAATCATTTTACATGTTAAATTTTTTAAATTTTATTGTTTTTAATAAAAAAACATAAAACAACATCTTCACAAACTTTACAATAGAAAAAAATGGTATATCAACACACACAAAATATAAACCATTTTGTGGGACTTCAAGATACATGAGACGCCAAGTTATGGGACGTCATTAAAATTTTATTTTACAAAATTACAATCTTTATAACAAAAAAGATAAGAAATCTTTGCTACAAAGATTATAAATAATTTTATTCTTATAAATGAGAACACAAAACCTTTTGATGGTATACCATCAATCCTTTCAAATCTACTATATATATATTGCTTGTATCAAAACAATAACAAGATCATTCGATAATGAATCATAGATATAGATGATGATGACAACGAGATCGTCTGTTGATGACTAAGACCAAAAGAAAAAAAACGACAATCTTGTATTGAATATTGTGTATGTGTTTATCAGATAGGAGTTTATTTCCTGATTTTTCGTTATTTATAGGGTATTTACATGATGAAAAATTAACCTTATCTTCTAAGAGGTTTTCTCTAGAAAGATATGTAGTTCGCTATTCTTCATAAAAGATATTTAATTTAGATATTTACATCTTAACTTCTAAATTTTTCTATCCATTTATCATTTAGTATCTTTTGCATATACAACTAAAAGGTATTAGTTTTGTGATCATCAGTTTGCGCCCGAGCTTTTTCGATCGAAGTGCTTTGAGTCGATCGGGAAATTCGTATTCTTCTTTGTTGAAATCGTAGATTCGGGTTGGTTGTCCGAGTTTCTTTCGTATTCTTCAGAAGTTTGTGCATGCTATTTTCAACTCTGACAACCTTTGGAGTTAGTTACCCGATTTGGATCCACAGGTCTATATGTAAGAATCCTTCTTTGAATTTTAAACTTTCAAGAATCCCAACCGTTTCCCTCTATTTTTGATTTTTCAAATCTATGTGGTACTTCATATTCTCCTTGGGAACACGTGGTTGTCAGCGTATTACTATGACAGTATGCTTCCCTTATTGATTAACCCCTGAAAAAACTCTTCCACTCCCGAGATCGACACGTGGGTGGATTTTAAGCTCTGATTTGACTTCGATCGGATGCTTCTCAGTTATCCTAGGGTTTTTCAATCTCTCTCTATCTTCTATATATTGATATGGTGGTCTCTTCTCTTCTACTTTTTCCTCTTTCTCTTTCTGCTTCCTCGGTCCTCTCTTTGAGATTTCATACTGCAGCGTGGTCATAATTTGTCGTATCCGATTCCGAGCTCAACTCTTCAACTCCCTTCCAGGTTCTGTAGTCTTTTCCTCTTTTATTTTAGTGATGTCTTCTCAAAATCCTTCTCCTATTAGTCCGACTTTTTCTGAGGGTCCTTCGAGGGAGTCCTTGAAATTTCCTAACTCTTCTAGGAACTTAGAAAATGAAGATGATTTACTTGATATTGAACCTTTGGATGTCGTTCAAATCTTTTCCACAAATGTTACGAGAAGTTTTTCTGATGTGACTGAGGAGGATCTTAAAAAAATTAAGGCTACTTTCGGGTTGTGCAAAGGTTATGACTTAGAACTCCCTAGGCCTCATTCCATCTTTTACCCATTTCTTGTTTGTCAACTTCCTGTGTATACAAACCTCTTTTAAGCCGGTTTCTAATTTCCTATCCATGCCTTTCTTACATCAATCTTTCGTCATTTGAATGTTACCCCAACTATGTTAACCCATAATTCTATTAGGCTTGCAATTGGCTTTCTTATGTATGCAAAAAACGCTGGAGACGTTTCTACTGATTTGTTTTTCAAGTGTTACAATGTCAATTACTCTTCCGAGGAGGGATAGTACTATTTTTCTACTCGTCGTGAATTTAAATTTGTGATTGATATCTCTGATACTCTTAAGGGGTTTAAGACTTTCTTTTGTCTAGTGAAATCTGAGTTCCCATGATCGATTCCAACTCAGTGGACGACTAAAGTTAACTTGAAACCCATAAAGAAGATTAAAATAGATGATTCAGGAAAAGAAAACCTCAAAAAATTATAGGAATATCTGGGAAAAAAAAAATGATCCAGTCAAATTCTTTGATTTGATCACTAAGAGGAGTCTTGTGGATCACTTGTTTGCTACGTATCGTCTCTAATTTATCTTTATCCGAGTTCAGACTTTCCTGACTTGACCTTTTTTCACTTTTATTTTTAGTTTCTCATACTCCAAACATGACGCCTAGACTTGACCAGCTAACTCGTCGCATGGCCAAGAAGAAAGGAAAAGGGGTTTCACCCTCATCTACTTTGGTCCAACTGACTGCTGAAATGTCAAGGACGACTATTCTCAGGGATGACCCTATTTCATTGGATGATGAGACGATTCACATTTCTCCATCGGGTATTGCTCTTCCGAGTCTAGCCGCTTCTCCAACTCAGCGACCGGATAAACGTCCTAGAATGTCTTCCCCAACTCTCCTTGATTCCCCTCTTCGATTTGCAGAGCCTATTGAGGATACTCATTTTGGCCCGAATCCTTCGGGTGGGATGGTTATCGAGTCTGAAGAGGGAAATTATTATGAGCCAACTTGGAGGATAAACAACTTGGCCTTTGCTAGTTTTACTGGAACAAAGCCTCAACTGATGTTGAAGTCGATTTTTATAAAGGTCCCTAAAATTTAAGATAATTTATCTTCTCAATTATTAAAAAAAAAGAATATATTGAACGTTGTAATTCATACATCGGTGACATAAAATTTGTTTTTCGAAATTATGATGAAAATATAATAATTACAGATAAATTAAACTCTGTAATACAAATACGCGAGGGTTTATTTTTAAATCCCCACCATGTTTCTTTTTCCTCCATTTAGCCTAATTTCTCCACTTTCTTCTTCCGTCCACTTCTTCCACCCCACTCTATATTTCCCACTTCATCTTCAATCATCATCATTTTATTCATTCACCATATTCTCTCCATCATCCTTACTTAACCACTTGGAAGCATTGAAACAACAAGGCGATCAAGGCGTTCTCTATCACTTCTTGGAGTTAAGGAGACGTACAAGGCCGTCAAGGCACGACGGCAACAACCAACACATCACAAGGTTACCGTCATCATTGTTAAGAGGAAGTGAGCTTCTTGAAGATTAGAAATTTCGTGGAAAATTCTAAACTATGAGACAAATTTGTATTTTAATATATGTTGAAATCTCATATATCTCGTGTCTGATAAAGTTGATATATCATAATTTATAGTTGTGACTCTTAAAATATAAATGAAAATATACGGGTATGTCAATCTGTAAAAACTGGTTATAGAGCTAACTTTGTGACTTGATCTGAAATTACACAGTATAAGTTAGAAAACGAGCCCTATAACAGCAAAAAGGTCGTAAAGTGTAGTTTCCAAAACAGTTTACAAATCCTTATTTGGAGTTATATGTAAAGAGTTATGAGGTAATTATTGAAATAAGGTCAAACAATATTATCTAACAGAAAATATAAACTTAAAGTAATTAACTACTATTATTGGTAAGGTTTTATGATGGAAACTCTGATTGTATAGAAAGGATATGGAATCTAATTTATGAATCATTTTACGATATAATTTTTAAAACCGTATACAAGAAGTTATAGATTTAAACGTTTCGAAGTGTCAAGTTGGATAGAATCCGAGAATGACCCTTTATAACCCTGAAATAACTCCAAATATTTACGAAGACTTCTAATAATGATAAATACATAAAATCACATGGATTATTAAAGTAAGTATCAAAAACTTTTCTCAAAACTTGGTACCCCCACAAAATATTACTGTGATGGTTTTTGAATAAGTACGAACAAATATACTTAACTCCATAGCGTGAACAATCATTCACAAGGGTACGTCTTAATACGCGTATCCTATTATGTTATAGGAGTTGAGGACGCTGCTTGTTGACACTAATTATGTTAAAAGAAAGGTCGAGCGCGTGTGTGTGGAAAACGGTGTTGACTTATTATGCGTGACGATGCATATTATTATATCGTGAGTATAATAATATGCGCTGCAATCTTTAACCGTAATCACTAATTATGTCGACGTAAAATGATGATTTCAATATTTAGAACTGCGATTTGTGATGATGCATGCTGATATTCCCAGGCATATATAGTTATGTGATGGTTTCTGAGAAATTGATAAAACATGTGTCCGACGTACCTTATTGTCTGTCACTTACTGTGTGTCGTGATGAGATGATGTATAGTGTGTGTTATGTCTTGTTTGCTGGTATAATAAGGGTGAATGTATGAAAGGAGTGTAAATCCATAATTTTGAGATAACTCCGTGTAATAAAACACAAAGTGTGTGGTATCTGTCGTTTGTGTTATATAGTGACTTGGTGGTGGCATTCTTTCATTGACCCTGTAAGGTCGTTTCGCTATGAGAGTATCTCACTGCAGGAGACCCTGGGTTCCGATTTGGTTGATCCCCTTTCGCGAATGTCCCTTTTGCTAAAGCTGAAGAAAGCTTACTTATGAACTTGAATAAGTCTCGTCAAAAGCACAATTATAACATTGAGGGTATTTATTGTTCGCCGTCTCTGTATGATTGATATGATGGTAAGTATAACAAATTTTTTAGTGAACCGCTGAGTATAGTAGTTCGTGAGACTTGAACTAGAGACATGTGTATCACAGTGTCATTATCTCAATTTGTTCTATATGGAGGTCTTGGCTGTCAAACCATAAAGGGTATGACGGTAGTAAATGGTATTGATAATGTCTGAAGTGTCGATTGACGTGTGGTTTCGAGCGTTATTACGTGATGATAAATGTGCTTATGTGACTAGGGTGAATCACTGATATCCTTGAGAAGATAATTATGAATACCATATTAGCATGATAGTTCCAGAGTGTTGGAATAAAGAATCTAAATAGTCATTTTCTTTTTTTTTTTCTTACATTCTTCTCTCGTGTAATCCCTGGGAAGGGGACCAACACGTTATTGAGCTCCTATAGCTCACGACAACTATTTTTCTATGTTTTTCCTTTTCTCTTTTTACAGGAGTAAGATTTGAAGGAGAAATGTGATCTAAATTTTGATGGTAGATGTAACTTATGTATGAAAGGTCTTCTGATCCTAGAATGATATGTAAATTCTATAGCGAAGCTGATATTCTGAGTTATGATTCAGTGCATCAAAAGTTTTTACACTAATGATGTACGAGTAAACTTAGTTTAATTCTTATGACTGAACCATGATGTATATTTTGTGCCAAGGTAAGACGTTGGGCCCAACAACAGTAACGTCATATGTATCTTTAATAAGTAATGAAAGTTCGGGGCGTTATAATTTTTCTCCTTTTGGACTGCATTCTTGATCGCTTGGCTGATTTGGATATCGTGACTGATGAGGGTTACCCCCTTCTGCACGAAGTAAGGGATTATCTTTTATTTTCTTCTTCTGATTCTTATGCTAACTCTTGATTTTATTCTTTTTCTTTTCTATATCAGACAATTACGAACTATCTTTGCCTTGTTCGTAAAGCTGAGGAGGCAATTGGGCAAGCCAAGCTTTATGAGCCCAAATTCGTCGAGTATGCCACAATAAAAAAAGAATTAAGAGAGGTCAAGTATTCTCTCAAGTTGGTCGAGGATAGAAAAGTTGTTTATGAGGCCGAGTTGAAGGAGAGGGATGATGTACTTAACCCTGAGTTCTCTTTCTCAGATTAAGGATAAAATTTATGCTGATTTCTTAGCTCTTTGGTCTGATTTTGACCTCCACCTTACGCAAGCCCTCCAGGAACGGATTGATGAGGAATGGGGTGCTGCTGTGAAAGACTTCAAAGATTCTGCTGGATATATGGATGAGATTGACAAGAGTTACGATGATGGGACGGAAAATACGTTCTTGGAGTTTGGATGTCGTCTCAAGAAGTTTCTTGATCTTCCGGCCATCCAACTTCCAGTTTTCGACCTCTCC
>JAOVYX010001799.1:0-12334 GCA_035668315.1 Drosera spatulata | reverse complement strand
TGCAATTTAGACAATTTAAAGGGAATAAAAACAAGAGTTTAGAATAACGAAATGATGTGTGATTTCATACACATCAGTTTTAGAAACCCTCAACGTTTTTTAGTGAAACGGCAGAGGTTTTTAAAGAACCGTCACCTGTTTGAGGATAAAAAATCATTCCCCCCTTCTGGACTCATTTTGATGTCTACTAACAAAAACTGAAGTATCAATGAATTTAAACAACAACCACAACAACTATTATAACAACCACATATTCATCATTCAACAACGAATTTCGGACTATTAAAGCAACAAACATTAAACATTGATGATTAAAAATATTTGAACTACAATAATAAAACATTACAACACCGAAATTAAGTTCAACCCCTAAAAGTACCATCATCGTTAC
This sequence comes from Drosera spatulata, assembly GCA_035668315.1. Taxonomy (NCBI): domain Eukaryota; kingdom Viridiplantae; phylum Streptophyta; class Magnoliopsida; order Caryophyllales; family Droseraceae; genus Drosera; species Drosera spatulata. The sequence continues at coordinate 11,943 of JAOVYX010001799.1, read as the reverse complement.
ATGTCAATAACTAACAACCATAAGAACATTACAATAACAAGCTAAACATCATCCATATCATGATCACCGGATAGTGGAGGAGGGGTTCCATCTTTAAGTTCTAGTCGGTTAAGGTAGTATGTGATCTCATCATAACGGTGATCATCAACCTCCCATCTTTGTTCCACACGGTCTTGGAAGGTGTTGAAATCGTTTTTAAGTGCATTATAATTCCACTCCAGTGGTTCTTAGTTATCGATCATGAACTCCATATGTCCCATCATTGAGCGAAAATGGTCACAATGATCACAATCATCTTCATCTTCGTCGTCATCATCTTCCACTTCTTCTTGATGACTAGGTTGAGCTTGAGAGGTACCCGTCGAAACTTTCCACCTAACTTTGACACTCATAAGATCATAACCCGGTCTTTTTGAATCCTTCGCTTGCTTCTTCGTCACTACCCTTGGACAAATGAGCTCCCATTGGTTGGTTTCCCCATTCAAAGAACACTTCAAGCTAACAAGGTGAGCAGCAGACCCCAAACCTTTAACGAGTTTCCCACCTTCTTCTCTTTACTTAAATCAAGACCGTGATACGCTATAATTTGGGAAATATAGTTCCCAAATGCAAGAGCTTTCCCATGGTCTTTAACACACTTGTCCATCTGGTAAAGAATGAAGAAAGGTAGATTGATTAACCATTTTTCAACCAACATATACATGAGCAAAATCTCATTGCGTGTAAGATCATCCATCCCCCCAGTTTTTCCCTTCAACCACCGCCCACTATTAGGTGCAAAACCATCATTTCGGGATGTAATTCATTGGCATGAAAGGCATATGTATTGGTTATTTTACATTTCAACAACGTCTCACAAGCCTTCTTTGGACTAAACCCCTTCACCATGTCCTAACAATTTTGTTTTGCCTCCATCTATTCCATCATAATTGATACCCAAAGTCGTCCTAACATTCTTCGGATTAAGCACAATGCTCTTACCCTTAACCCATGTCGTATAATGACAAACCCTCTTTGGGATAGCCTCAAAATGAGTATAAAACAAATGTACCATCTCTAGATAGCATCTAGTCGACTTATTATTTACCAAATCTTTCAAACATTATGCCATAAACCATTCACTAAATCTCCGAAAGCTATTTTGGTCAAGCCACTCAAGATTAATCCCATGACCATGGTGAAGCTCCTTCTTTAATTGATCATTATACACATATGCATAAAAATCCGTTTGAAACACTAAAGTAGAACTAGATTGACTACCTCCCATGGCCGTAGGGTCGATTTGCATTGGTCTCGGGATCTCAGCATTGATCGTGTTTTTCTAACTAGAACCACTGGCATTTCCACCCATCTTAAGTTTTTCCACACCCGACATTGATCGCTTCTCCTTCCCCTTCTCCTTGACCATTTTCTTCCCCTTTCCCTTATCTAGATTTGTTGCCCTTGAAGGGTTGCGACGGGGTGCTCCACCTCGTGGTTGTGATAGAGGGGAGGGCATCCGCGACACATCCGACAAGTTGAACTCATCATCCGAGCCATAGTCATCACTCGGTTAAACAGTCCCCTTGTATTGAGCATTGAAATCACCATGAACAAAAGAAAGGAATTGCAGAAAATCATGATTGAGGAGTTGTGAATTGGAAAATCTTTGTGAGGAAACTATTAGAAATAGGTTATTTGATGAGATTTAGGATGATTAGGCTTAATTTGATGTATTGGGGTATTTGGGTGTGTTAGGGTTTGGGTTCGAAGAGAGAGAAGTGGGTTTGAGATGTGACGAAAATGGAGGGGTCAGGGTCAGAATAGGCAGATTTGGAAGAAAACCTTTGTTGGTTCTTGAAAACCGGTGACGGTTTCAAGATTTCAAATTCTGGAAGCCTCAAGTGTCCAAAAATGTGGGCAGTTTTCGAAAATCAATGGCGGTTTAGAATGGAATTCTTAAGCTAGCCGCAGGTGTTCAAAACCGATGACGGTTAAGACGGATAGTTTTAACACCCTCTCAGGGGTTCAAAACTGTCAGCGATTTTCTATAACCGACCCCGGTTTCCATATATCATACAACTACATTCTTCTTTCATCAACAGTGTTGACAAAACCGTCCATTATTTTGAAAAAACGTTGTCAGTTATTGAAAATCGGGATCGATTTTGAATGCATTTCAAGCTATTAGGTTATATTTGATTCTTCCATTGTAATTTTTACATGACTAAGCCCAAACTTATCTAGGTCCTGGGCGGCACCTTTGTCACTTTATTAATTTCGAACAAAAATACAAGATGAGGGGACATAAAATCTTACCTCATGAATTTTACACACAAAAACATTGTTGCTACAAACATTAACAAAAATATCAAAAAAACACACCAAAGATGTCACAATATCTTCTATCTCTTCCAAACTCCCATCCGAATTAGAAGTCCTCTCATCGAGCTTCTTGTCTTGCTCCAGATATTTACCATCAAGATAATCCTTCCAACACACCAAGCACTCCAAAGATTCGGGACAAAGGTGCCTCCTTCTATCATAAAGCACTTGATTTTTAGCGAAGAAGCATGACTCGGATGCCACCGTGGAAACTTGAGCACTAAGAATATCACGTGTCATTGCTTCCAAAATAGGATAGTGCACGGAAGAAACTTTCCCCCAAGATAAGATATCAAACTTGACTAAATCATTGGGAGACATGAAAGCAATGAAGTCATTTTGTTGATATAAAGTCAATTCATTGAAAGAAGTTTGTGCACTATTAGGCTTCTTCTTTCTAAAAAGTTTGTTAAGATATTGATATTTATCCTCATTTTGTGGTTATGAGGAACTACTAGCCCTAGAAGCTCCATATTAGACAATTTGTTGTCTCGCATCCTTATTGTCATAAATATGAAACAATCCATTCATAGCATCCATAAATTACTCTACTTTATCATTATGTCTTATTCCTAAGTTTTCATCTATTTCATCTAATATATTTTCTAGCCCTTGTAATTTTATTAGAGGATTCAAAGCACATGTAATGAAAAAAAGTGAAGGGATATCCTCATAATACTTGAGGAATTTAGCCTCCATTTTTTCAATGACATGGGTTAAAGGTCCTATATATTTACACTGATTTAACAATCTAACTATATTAAGCAATTCGGAAAGAACAAGATGAGAAGAGGGATTACAAACACCCGAAAATTTTACTGTTGTCTCGCAGAAGACCTCCAACAATTTGCACAAACATTACGTAATATACCAACATTCGACTGAAGGCTTTCCTTCCGAAAATTTTGAGATGACGAATTTTTGTACACCTCCTTGTATTGCACCGCCCTCTTCAACATTCAAGTACTTCGAGTTCCAACGATGATCCAACAACGGTATCAAAGGCTTCATTCTCATCTCCTGCATAAAGCCTTGAATTCCTGTACTACTATTAGCAAACAACAAAACATTTCAGATACATTGCACATAATGTCCAATAGTTTCATCTTTCAAGCCATCTTTAACTATAAGGTTTATTATGTGACAACAACACCTAGCATGGAGTAGCATACCATCACACAAGGATCCAAAGCGGTTTTAAATATTTGGATCGTTCCATCATTATTTGAAGCATTATCAAAAGATATACTCAAGATCTTGTCAAACAACTTAAACTCACGTACAATGATTAAGGTCAATTTATAAATTTCCTTCGTAGTATGAGGATAAGAAAATCTAAAAACAATGATACATTTTTGTAAGTACCAATCGTGAACCCAATGAACGGTCAAACGTAAGTAAGGAACTTTAAAACTAGTGGTTCAAATATCGAAGATGGTCCATCATAAGCGGAAACCATTTGCATCAATTGTTTCCTTTCATCAAGACAGAGCTTTAAAGCATCCGATCCAATGGTGTTTCTATGATTTCTTTGATAACTAGGTTGTAATGCATTTTGAACATACCTCGTAAATTTCGGATTATCCGTCAAATTTCAAGGTAATTCAATATGGACTATGAATTTGGCCAACATTTCACGTTGACGGGCATGATTATAAGTTCACAAACTGTCCGCATTATTCAATTGCGTTTGTCCCTTAGGGACATTGCCTTCTTTCAATAGACAAGTTTTTCCGTGCCTTAACAAATACGAAGTACCTTTACCCGTTGAAAACATCTTAACACATTTTGCACTTAGCTTCGGTCACCTTCCCATTTGCTCTGATGACCTTCTCAAAAAACAACCAACACTCTGAGCCTTTCCTTGATGAAAAAGCGACGGATGCAAAGTTTGATTGTCCCTCTTCGCATTGAGGAGTCCCTTCGTCTTGCGGAAAAATCTTCGGAACGTTGAATCGCAAGGCGGCATCATCGTGTGTAGGAAATATATCATCATTGTTGACATTGTATATATTTTGATTTTGGGATGAGTGAGCCATTATGATTTATGATTTATGAAGAATGAGAAGTAACAAGAGAGTTTTGGGGGATTTGAGAGTTTGATTGCAAGAAAATCAAGTAGAGTATGGAAGATTTTATGAATATATGATTTTCCAATTGTTGTTTACGTAGACAATCTTTCAAAAAATAAGTTAGACAAAAAATCCCTCAAATATATCCGTTTTATGACCATTGGTGGGGGTATTTTTGTCCAATTTTTGAAAAACTAACTATTATCTAAATTTTATTAAAAAACTGTGAATGACTTTGGAAACTGTTAACGGTTTGTTAAGAACAGACCACGATTTTCAAGAACAGGCCGCTGTTTTCAAAAGAACAAAAATTCATATCTCAAAACCGGTGACGGTTTACAAAACCATGAACGGTTTTGAGGGTTAAGTTTTTCTATCCATTAAAATTCGTTAACGTATTCTAAACTTCCGTTCATACTTTTTATAAAACCGTTCACGGTTTCATAGTACCGTTGACGGTTATGGAGACTTGTGGCCAAGTTTATAGCCTCCTTATAAACCGTTGTTGTTTCAATAGAAACTGATGACGGTTTCTGGTAACCGTTCACGGTTTTGATTGAAAAACCTAACGGTCCCTTATTTTCAAAAACATATTGACGTCAGGCCGTAATCCGAGAGGAAAAAGCCTTCTTAAGCCCGGCCCATAAAAGCCCAAGGCCTACCCGTAACGGGCCAAAAAGCCCAGGGCCGGGCTGCCCCAAGTCTGTGTTTTTGACAACAATAGTCTTTTGCCTTGGTTGTAGGCGATGGTGATCCTACCTACTACAAGGAAGCTATTAGATCCCTTGATCGTGATAAAAGAATGATGGCTATGGTAGAGGAGATGGAGTCACTTAGAAAGAACAAGATTTGGGAGTTGGTGGAACTTCCGAAGGGGTTTTGTATGCAAATGGGTGTTCAAAATCAAGGAGAGACAGAAATACGAGGCTCGTTTGATCGCTAAGGGATACTCTTCGAAAAAGGTTATTGACTACAATGAGATCTTCTCTCCGGTGGTGAAGCCTATGTCGATGAGGTTACTTCTTGCAATAGCAGCTTATGATATGGAGTTAGAGCAGCTTGATGTGAAAACCGCTTTTCTTCATGGGTACCAAGAGGAGACCATTTATATGTAGCAGCCGGAAGGGTTTGTGGAACCGGGTAAGGAAAGCTGGGTGTGCAAGTTTACGAGATCATTGTACGGTCTGAAGCAGTCTCCTAGGCAGTGCTACAAGCAATTCGATAATTTCATGGTAACACATGGATATTCCCGTTCTGAGTATGATCCTTGTGTTTACTATTCATTTTGTGATGATGGTTCCATAGTGCTGTTAAGTCTCTATGTGGATGACATGTTGATAGCTATGAAGAAAAATAAGCTTATTGTCAGGTTGAAGAAGATGTTGAGCAAGGAGTTCGACATGAAGGATCTTGGTGCTTCTAAAAAGATCCATGGGATGGAAATCCGAAGAGATAGGGAAGCAAAGAAGCTGTGGTTGACGCAGAGAGGCTATATTGTGAAGGTCTTTGAGAGATTTAGCATGCGAGATGCTAAATCGGTCTCTAAACCCCTAGGAGCTCAATTCAGTTTGTCATCACATATGCGTTCCTAATCAGAAGAAGAGGTAGAGTACATGTCTCGAGTATCGTATGCTAATGCGGTTGGATGTCTCATGTATGTCATGGTATGTACTCATCCCGACATCGCTCAAGTTGTTGGTGTAGTTAGTAGGTATATGGTGAATCCGGGTAAAGAGTATTGGAATGCTGTGAAATGGATTCTACGTTATCTGATTGGAACTACAGATTATGACATCATGGTTGATGGCAACAAGGCAGAGAAAGCAGAGTTGTCGGCTTAGTTGACTCAGATTATGCGGGTGACTTGAATTCTAGAAGGTCTACGAGTGGATATGTTTTCATGTTCTGTGACGGACCGATTTGTTGGAGATCGGTGTTGTAGCATGTTGTTTGCGTTGTCAACTATGGAGGCGGAATACATAGCGTTGTCGAAAGCTGCTAAGGAAGCTTTGTGGCTAAGGTAGAGCAGTTTGGTTATAAGCAGAATGGTATTCAGCTGTTATGTGACAGTTAGAGTGCAATCTACTTGGCGAAGAATCAAGTTTATCATGTTCGGACGAAGCATATTGATGTGAGGTATTACAAGATTCGAGAATGGGTTGATTGTCGGAATATAGACTTGGTGAAGGTTCACACTAAGGAGAATGCTACGGATATGGTAACCAAGGTTGTTTCAGCTATCAAGTTCAAGCATTGCTTGGACTTGATCAATACCATCTCTTATTGAGTTCGTGGTAGAGCGTCCCCTATCACACGAAAGAGGATGCAAGGTCGTATCCGGATTCAGGATATGAGGTTACTCGATCATTACTTGTTGTGGTTCGAAGACTGAAAGCATTTCTGGTGCTCCTTACGAGTAGGTGGAGATTGTTAAAATAGTCGTGAAAAGAGCAAGAAGGTCGGCGAAACAAATGTTCAGGGTATTCGTCAAAGCGCCCAGCACAGGCATTATTCACGCCCCGAGGCAGGCTCTGCTGGAAAAACATCGAACCGGGTGTTTCAACAAAGCGTCCGGGCGCAGAAGGATGTCACGGATTTTGACTTTCAGATCTCAGTGTTTTATCTTCTTTATTCAATTCAAGGCCTATATATATTCCATGTTATTAGGTCTTTATTGTACGAGAGTGTGAGATCAATTCATAGAGATTATTCTAGGGTTTGGTGAGCGAAACATAAACGAGATCAAGTGGATTTGGGTAGAGACGATCGCTATAATTTGGTTATTGATTAGTGATTGTTTTTCTGTGGGTTTTTTTTTTTTCCTCTTTTAGGATTTTTTCCGCATAAAGATCTAATCTTGTTTTGCATTCGTTTATTGTTATTTGATTGCTATGCGTGATTGTTCGTGATTCAGATCATCTTTGGTTTGCAAAATTCCTAACAAAACTTTTGGTTGAATATTGGGCCTGTACGCTGTTATTACAGCATCCGCGCTTTTATATTGTACGTGAACTTTTTCGTTAGTTATTTGACCAGAGTAACACACATGCTAATCCACCATGTATATGTAGTAGCTAGATATATAGTACTCGATGATATTACATGGTGGAGGTGGTAGTAGCAGTGCAAAATGGAAATGTGGTACGGTCTACGGAGAATGATGCGTGCGTGTGTAAACAGAATAGAATAGTCACAGACTCTCATACTCAACACTCACAAGTCACAGCCACAGAGTATAGAGTACTTATGTAGTGTAGGTCATCGCGTCCAAGGAAATGGAATGGAAAATCCCAAAGAAACTCCTGACCCTGTGGAGCGAACTGTATATTGAGTTTGTTATCACTCACTCTTCCACAAGTGGGGCATTTAAGCCTGGAGCTTTTATCTATCCGTTTTTTTTACAAGGTCAAATAGGTCCTGGATTTTAAAGGCTTTCTGTATGTACTCCCTATAAGGTTTATTGCAAAATTTAATGATGTGGGAATAGAGTAATATCACGACGATTAAATTTCAAGAATTTCTAACGATGTGTTGAAACTTGATCGTACCACAATAACATCTGACCAGAGTTTTATATGAGCGTAACAAAACACAATGATGAAATGTTATCGGCATCGGACCAAGTACTTTGAACTCCATGTAGAGACAAGTCTTCCCATTAAAATCAAATATTGTTGAAGGATTGAACCATTCGCACACACACGATAGAACCCATGAAACTTGAAAGAAAGGCAATTGAATGTTGTCAAGGTAAGATGGCCATTAAAAACATATGACCCCATCAGAAGTTGTACTTACAAGAAAATTAAAAGCTTTCAAGGTGCCCTTGGTAGGGGATTCCTTTAATTTCATGAGAAAAATTTGCCATGAAGCAAAGACCACATGGGCCCCTTTTCCATGGAGGAAGAGACAGCAACTACTTGCCCACTATTAGGACCATTTTGTTCCCTCCTTAGATGTTCCATGGTCTATCTATATGCACTACAAGAAATATATTCTACCATGTGCACCATATAAAAGTTCCTGTTTTCGGATCTGGAGCATAGTACTTTGTTATTCTGAAAACCACAGTTTTCACTTGGGAGATGCAACTAAATCGTATTGCCAATAAAATCCTTTTCCTCGGAAGTGTGTTGAAGAACATAGGAACCATAAGCAATGTTGAGTTGTTGATTTCTGGAAGTTCAAACTAATCTAAGAAACGGAGCATAAGCATACAAAGACGACCCAACTATTCTCATTATAGACACGACATGAGAAGAATGAGATATAATATACAATCTTATCTCTATTTCGAACAACCTAAAGAAAAACATAATCCATAAACTCTCACAGCATGTATCGCAAATCTACGATGACTTTGCTAGGAGCAACCCTCAACCCTCCCCCAAATCTGTGGATTCTCCTTCATTGGCTTTCGGCTCAGGCTTTGTCCAACCAAGCAGTTTAACAGTCTGCGGCCGTGCAATTGCCCGCGGTGCTGCAAATGTGTTCTTCCCCTTAAGCTGGATGTTCGGACTTTTACCCTTTTCTGCCTGTGGCTTTTTACCTTACAGAACAAAAGAGAATCAGGAAAAGCACCTTGTCTCAACAGTCGACACTACCAGAAAGAGCAAAAACTCTCTATGGAAGTAAAGGAAAAGTATTCATGAACTAAGCCACATTTTGTGCAAGCATAGTTTTCTTCTGGTTGCTACGAGAAGGGTACTGATCTAAATTTAATCAAAGCAAAACAATACTCTTATTTGATAAGAATTGGCTTGAATTTTCGGAAGTTCGAAAAAAAATCAGGATAGAGCTTCATTACCATGTTCATCAGGTACTTTACTTTTGGCTTTTCTGGGATCTGACCCAGCGATGTTCAATTTTTTCCCCATCAAACTCTGCTTGTTCTTTGCTACAGCTGCTGCAAGGTGGTCATCAGCTGCAAAATCCACATACGCAAGCCCCTGCTCCAAATCCATTGGAAGGGAATATGACCTAAAAGTTTATATGGATCCAAGTAAAAGTCTAGAATAATGCACTTTTCATACAATACAACAAACAGAAATGGGGTTTGTGTAATCTGAATCCTTGTCTGCTCCCAATCGAGCACGACACAAAAGATCGGTCAAAGGTCTGAGCAATAATTCAAGCGCGAGGCCAATCTTAGAGCACATGAAGGAAAAAAGAAGCAGAACAATTCATGCGAAACTCCGAACAAAGATCGAATAGTATTCCACCTCCTGTGCCTTTGGCTTTCGACTTGGAAAACCCAAAGCACAAGACTAAAATATGCAGTAGAAATCTGCCGTGCAAATGTCATTTTTTTTCCCTTTATCCTTTCTGGAGCTGAGAAAGGTTTTGCAAACTACTAAGGAAAACAAGGCACATTTTCAGAAAAAATTACCTCGAAAAACAATTACCCACTCTAAATTCCATCAACAAAGACAACCTCTATGGACTATGGAAACCGAACTTGACCTATTGATTAGAATCTCCAATTCAGGTGTCTTGATCCTTTTTCTTATTCGCATAAAAAGAACTTCTCAATCTACAAGGTGATGCTATTTTCTAAAATTTTCCTTTCCAAACCCAGTTAAAAAAAAAAAAAAAAAGAACACACACACATCAAGCATGCACAACATGCATAAAGCATGGGAATACAGCACCCAAATGCACGCGAAACTGATCTCTGAGAGAATAATCATGTAGGAATCACAGGACACCAGTAATGTTTATGTAACAGGAAGACATGTACCCTTGATTTTCCAGTGAACCTATCCTTTAGAATCCGAATGGAGACAACCCCACCAACATCACTGAAGAAACTGCGAAGACTTTCATCATTGGCCTGCAAAAGGCAACAAAAGGTATTAACTCCAAATAGTTGACACAGTTCGTATAACAAAAGATGGCATGCATTGGTTAAGTATTGAAGGAAGCAGAAAACCGACAAATGAAAGGAGGAACTATAAAAAGAGAACACATGGGAAAGAGAAGAAAATTCACCTGATAGCTAAGATTTGATATAAATGCAGTGCATTGGTCAGTGTATTTCAGCTTTTCCTCAACGGTTTCTTCCTTATGTTGTTCAGTGGTGGTATCTTTCCCATCACGATTGGAATTCGCCCCCTTCCTTTCATCTCTACCTGTGTTTTTCGCTGTGCCTCCATTCTTCTTTGACTCCTCCAAGCCTTTAGTTGCACTCTTCTGTCGTTTGGCAGGGGACTGATCATATGTCGAATCTGAATCATGCTTTCTCTTTTCCCGTGTGTCTTTCTTGGATGAAATTTGCTTCTGTTCTGTTTGTGGTGCATTACTTTTGGCTTCTTGCTGTAATCTAAAGAGGCACAGCTCTTCCAGTCGAGGAGAGACCTGAAAAAGTAACACGACAAACTTAAAAGTGGAGATTATATCTTGCTCAAGGAAGATACACATGCACACCGCATATACCTTTCGAATATCTTTCAGATAAATTAATGATGTTAAGCCATAATAAGAGAGTAGGAAAAGGGGATGTAAAATAAATGAACAAGGTTGAATTGCGTGATATCAACAATTTAGAAGAACTTTAGCAATGGATTCCCTCAATGCTACAGTACTGATAGATCTTGATTTTGAAACTCCAAAAACCCTCGTGTGGTCATACAGAGAAGCAAATTAAACTCATACTAACACTTAATAATCCAGGACTTGGGAAATGTCAGAAGCACTTAGCAAAAATTGCCACATGGAGTTCTCATCTCTCACTCCATAAAACCGAGTAAGCAAAAAGTTATTTTCTTCGACAAATGTCACTTACATCCGCAGTAGACAACAGAGCTTTCTCTGCAAAGGAGTGAAAGCTTCATGCAGTAGGGAACTGCACAATGAGAGGAAAGAGAAATAAAAATGCATTTGCAGATACCTTCTGAACAGCAAAATCAAAATCTTCCAGCATCCCAAATTCCCTCTCAAATCGCAACCAGCAGTGGCAAATGTCCTAAATGATTCAGCTCATTAGTAGAGGAAGGTAATTTTCTATTCCAATAATCCTATGAACAAATTAACTTGACAAGGTGGACCAAGCCCAAAAAGGGGGGGAAATATACTCCCTCTGTCCGTGACAAATTACAACGACACGCACTTCGAGACATTCCATGAAAAATAACAAATTATTTCTTCGGTCCAGGGTTAGAGTTCACAATTTAATCTATCATTACTATTTCACAATAATTTTAAAAAAAATGAAGTTTGATCATTCCGTAAAAGCTCCAAAATGCATACCGTTGCAATTAAGTTTGGACGGAGGGAGTAATACAATAACCATAATAAAGGTGCAGACTTCACCTTTCAAAAGAAAAAAAAAAAAAAAAAAAAGGTGCAGACTTCATGACTTCAACAGTAAGAGGAATCATAATCTACAAGACTAAAGCGTAAACTCTAGCGCGTGACTGTCAAAGGGCAAAACAATGAACGGTGCCACTAGGAGATCAACAAGGTAGGATTCAGTTCCACGCTTCCAGTCCTATATTGAGAGAGGGGG
>JAOVYX010001798.1:0-12334 GCA_035668315.1 Drosera spatulata | reverse complement strand
ACCCTAGGCTGCTGGGCAAGCCTTTGAAGAGGTGTGAACGAGGCGATGTGAAACCAGAAAGGCTTTGTGCATCAGTTGCCCGTAAGTATGGTGTAGGCAACGCTGACAAGTTAATTCAATGTAATTACGCTTGACAACCTTTCCCAGTTGCCTTGGACAAATAATTATTTGGGTTATCGTTTGTATGACTTCTTAACTTTCCATTGTTAAACCAACCTAGTCAAAACATTTAACTGAGACACCTGTTATTAAGTTCTAGCATATCGTGGGCTTTTAACTTCGCAATGTTTGAATCTCGACAAATTCTTATCATGATCATGGATGACGCTTCAGCCCTGTGTCCAGTTACATTTACATGTGGAGAATCCCGTACCACATAATCCCAACAATCCTCGAATATGTCGAAGGTGTAAAAATTCATAGCATTTCTCATCTTTTTTTCACTGGTCAGGTTCCAGAATAAACTCGAAAATAATGACATGGGCGATTACATGGTCACCAAAACGACTCATAAAAAGCCCTTTAAGTACAGAGAACTGAAGACCAGTGCAGTCTGAGTTGCTACAGTACTCAACTGAAGAATCATGGCCGAGTTTTCTCCATTCTTGGACACCCAGAGGTACTCCTCGTCAATTCTCTGCTCTACTGTTGACGCATCGTCGTGTGTCGATACCTATTGGTGTTTTCCAACTGGATTTCGATCTAGGAATGAGCATCTGTATAATAAAAACAGTAAGTTACTATTAGTTTATGATTTTAACTTTCACTGAAAAACATGAATAATGATACTTTCTCAATCCGTGCATCAACTTGTTTCCCATATCAATGTTTGAAAACAGTGTTGAGATCAGTTTACCAATAATTGCAGATATGCAGTTGTCACAGGGCCGAACAAGGGGATAGGGTTTGAGATATGCAGACAACTCGCCTCCCATGATGGAGTAACGGTCATCTTGACCGCTAGGGATCCGACGAGGGGCCGTGAAGCCGTGGAGAGACTGAGGCAGAGCCCGGGGCTCGCCGGCCGCTTGCTGTTCCATCAACTCGATGTGGCCGACTCCGCCAGCGTCGCCGCCCTCGCCGATTTCGTCAAATCCGAAATCGGAAAGCTCGATATCTTGGTATTGCTCTGTTTTATGTCTTTGTTTTAAATTTGTTTGATGAAGTATAAGGTAGTGCGGTTTGCGTCGAATATGCATTTGGTCGGGATGCGAGTCTTATTCATACTCTGAATCCTAACATTAGGTGTACGCTAGCTACCTCACCTTTTTAAGCCTAATTGTTCTTACACCATGCCATGCAATCCCTTCTTTGGTGCGATTGTCACTTACGTGTTTGGTAAATGTGTCCGACGATAATGGCATTTGTGAGGGTGTTGAAATCACTCGGGATAAGTTGCGTTGTCCCATGTGATTAACATGCGTAGAATATCATGATGTTTTTCGGCAACTTGTTGTAAGATCCAATTATAGGTCGATATCTATTGTCTAGGTGCTGATTTCATGATTGCTTTATAACTTTTGTTAATTGAAGAAGGTGTCTGGCTTCTTTGCAGGTGAATAATGCTGCAATTTTAGGATCCCTGCCTGACAATGTTGCTCTTAGAGCTAGAGAAGTAAGTTTTGCACAACTTCATCATGTGAAATTCGTCGGTAACGCAGCAAGGAGCACAAATCGATATCATGCAGCAAGGGTCCATATAAGTTTATAATGGATCAGTGTTGTCTTTTGCTTGATGATGCAGCAAGGAGCACAAATCAATATCGTGAATGTAACTCTTCTAGAAACATATGAACTCACAGAAGCATGCATCAATACAAACTACAATGGTGTGAAAAGGATGATTGAAGCATTCATTCCTCTCCTTGAGTTATCAGATTCACCAAGGATCGTGAATGTTTCATCCTCTTTGGGGAAGCTGAAGGTATTTTTCCGTCTCCATTGACCAACTTAGATCCTTTATACATCATACACTCCACAAACTTAGTACAAGGTACCTGATGAAATAGATTTCATTGTCTATAAATTTAATGGTCATCTATCTATTGTGTCTATTGCATTAATATCTGTCTATTGTGATTTTATCAGTATTTAAATAACGAATCTCGCGCACGCCTCTATCATCTCGACCTATCCATCACCAGATCATTCACCATTCATCCATTTCCCTTCGTCTTCATCCTCTGGACACAAAACCAGGCAACAAACACCGCCAAACCACCACAGCTCAGCCACCATCGAACAACCCAACGCCATCTTCACCACGATCATCACCCCGCACAGCCGCGAAGACAACCACGCATCAAACACCTCACCACCTCGTCATCCACTCCCAAGCATCGTCACCGTTATCTTCAAATAGAAACAGCAGCGGAGACGGGCAACAAGTGACGAAACGAGGCGAGGAAAAACAAACACTCAAGGTAACCTAACCCGATACGAGACGTTTACTTTATGTGTTGCTTGGAGTTGTAGGGAGAATTCGAGCCGTTGCTGGTGAAATCCTTGCGTTTCAACATTTTAGGCCCGTCGCGTCCGCGACTGATCTGGGTCGCGGCCGTGACACATTCAAATTCCTGAGTTTGAACAGTCGCGTCCGCGACGGGGTTCTATCCCGAAGACAGAACGTCCCGTTGCGCAACCCCCGTCCTTGGTGAGCGTAGCGCACATTCGTCGTAAATGATTAACCTAAACGCGTATATGTGATACATGAACGTTGTGTTATAGAAATGGATATTAAATATGCATGTATGAATAACGCTAAATGAAATCATCATAACGCATGCCTAAGAAAGCATTGAAACGAGTTTGGGATTTACACTGCGGGACATACGAATAAATGAGATGCAAACCAACGATGAACACCTAATCAAATATAAAAGCTAAACACTGTACATTGTGAATGAACTGTTAAGTCATCTGTCGTACTCCTATGAATATGTGTTGGAGGCTGTATCCCATACTGTCGTGATCTGATCTACTAAAACTATTGCGAAGAAGGTCGAACGTGATGTCCTTTCTTGAAAAATCTTTATCGAATGTCAAGTAAAAGTCATCAAGATTGAACTCTAGTCAATCTTCTTGAGTCATCGTCACGGATGAACTGAACTACCTAGGGAGCGTTGGACAGCCCCCATCCTCTTAGCATGCATGCAGCGGCTTCAACGCCAAACGCGACGTGGCCACTGGTTGCTCTCTGCAGAGAGGCCTAAATCTATCCCAACGAGGGGCAAATAGAGCCAGTTGGAAGCGCACTTTATCCACTAAAGTGTAAGACGGCGTACAATCTTGGCACGTACGCATCGAATCGACGGATTTTTGTACCCCGATCAACGATTGACGAGTCTTGAATTCGGAGTCTGTCTGTTGAAAACTCTCGAGTCATGGGTCCATACTAACACAAAAAAAAAAAAAATGAAGCATAAGAAACGTAAAATCATACAAATACTCATACATAATATGGCATACCTATTTTCCTAAAAAGTATAAATATTTTATCGGTACTCATCGATTCGCCATAATCGGGAGAGTACCCTGCAAATGTAAGGCATATATTCTAGGTTACTAAGTTTCATACTCACGGGTTATGTATTCTGTTTGCAGGTGAGATACCAGACGATCAATGAGGACGTTAGTCGCCTTATGTATTTTGGGTGATATTGTGATGAAACCTGTCATCATTTTGGTTATGTAATAAATGTCATGTACTAACCATGTCGTCAAACTATGTAATTAAATAGATTCCGCACTACTGATGAAAAATGATTTGTAATAGCTGAGCAGGTTGAATTGAAGCATCACAGATATTTTTCTTGACTCTTGATAGCTCTAGACTCGTTTGGTTTGGTTATCCTTGTCATGAATCGGGTTCGTGACGACATAACGCTACGTGTCCTTCCAGCGGAGCTCGGGACGGTACAAAATGTTATCTTTTATCACAGTTCTTCACATGCACATGCTCAGTCTTGTCTTTAAGTGACAACGAGCAGTGTCTTCAAGTCGTATAATATAATAGGATACGCATATTAAGAAATACTCTTGTGAATGATGGTTCACGTTATGAAATTAAATATATTTATTCGTATTTCTTAAATAATTGTCATAGTAATCTTACGTGGTGGTGTGAAATTTTGAGAAAAAAGTCTTTACTACTTATGTTGATAGTGTAGGATGATAATTTTATGTATTTGTCATCATTAGAAGTGTCTCTTAATATTTTGAGTTATTTCAGGATCAAAACGGTTTATTTTTGGATTTTGTCCAACATGTCTCTTCGACACGTTTAAATCTATAACTTCTCGTATACAACTTCAAGAAATTATTTCATAAAATTTTACATAAACTAGACTTCGTAATCTTTGCATAGAACTAGAGTTTTTATCATGAAACCTTATCGATAATAATAGTTTATTCGTTCAAATTTATATTTTCTGCTAGATCAGACAGTTTGACCTTTCTTTACTAATCATATCATAACTCCTTATATAAAACTCTAAATCTGAAATTTTAAACTGTTCTGAAAATTACACATCAAGACTTTTCCATTGCTATAAGGCTCGTTTTTTTAAATTTTTTTATGTAATTCCAGATCAAGCTAAAAAGTCATCCCTGTTATCAATTTTTACAGGTTAACATACCCGCATGTTTTGATTTATAACTTGAGATTTACAACTCAAAATTATGATCTATTTACTTTATAAAAAAACTAGACATGTGAGGTTTCAACATATATTAAAATCGTAATTTATCACACAGCCTATGATTTTTCACAAAATTTCTAAATAAAACGATCATCTTATTTTATTAATGTTGAATGATCCTCGTCGTCTTGTAACCCTAGGTTCTCATCTTCTCCTCAAACTCTCCTTCTTCTCTTCTCTTGCTTATCTTTTTTCTTGCATGACAAGGAGTATTTTTATGTTTTTTAAAAGATTTTTAAGAAGAAGAGAGCTTGTATTTATAGAAAATTAAATCAATTAAAATAGTTTTAGTGGATAATTGATGGATATTTAGTAAATACTTCGTGGTATGTAGTGGGTAATTAATTTAATTTAGATGGAGTAGAAATTGACTTAAAGGAAAATAAGTGTCAAAATTATATTTAGGTTATTTTCGTATAAAAATGATATTTTCATATTAAGACCGTATTTTTCTGTATTTACGTATTAAGGTTATATTTCATTCATATTTTGCATTCTTTCCTTATTATATCGTCATACAAGCTTTTTAACTCTGCAAAAAAAATTATAACGTACGATAATTTACTTTTCACGTAATTTTTCGAATCCTTAGCATATTTTTGTCATTTTTTTCTTACAAAAGAATTTTATAACACCATTGTATAAATTACGACGTTCAGTAATATATTGTTTTTGTTATTATTTGAGAAAATAAAATATCTTAAAATTTTCGGGTCTTTACAGTTTCTCTTTTACAACCACAACTCTCTTTCTCTCATCGTTTCTCTCTCTTATCCTAATCATCAACATAATATTGTCTCATTCTCTTCTTAATGGTTTGTTATCATTATCTCCACGATCCACGACGATATGACCGATCAAAGCAAAAGGTTCTTTTGAGTGTTGAAGTCGATCGATCAATTGATCTCGAAACACACTGTTTTGTACTTGTTTGATGCGAAAATTATTCGATGAAATATGAAGGGACGCACTATACTTGAAAAATCAGACGCACTGTTTATCAAAACGGATTTACCGTCAACGCTGGACACATTGTTTTTGTGACAATGACAGGACTGAATTATCCAAGGACGCAATATTTTGCTTGCACTGTCGTGTATGCAAGTTACACTGCCATGCATCCAAAACGCACTGTCACACGGTCATGACGACGTCGACGACAATATTGACAGTATTGGATGAGGGAAAATTTAGGGTTAGAGTTTAAATGGTGATATTTGTAATTTGATTTGATTTGATTTAATGTATTTCCTATAAAAAGAGATTAATGTGTTTCCTCAATATCTAGTTTTCTTGTTACAAGGTTGGATAAATTAGTATGATGACTTATTGATAAAAAAAAATTAATTTGTATGACCTATTGGTTATTCATAAATAAGTTTTGAAATAATGATTTATTGATAATTTTTTCTAAACTAAATGAATCGAACGTTTTAACATATATATCTATCCTAACTCACGTATAAGGTTGAGTTAAATGATAATTATATGTGTTGTTCTCAACTATATACGTGGCTCCGTCAACTTCTGGCATCAGTGCATACATATCTCATCCAGATTTCAAAATCTACAAACTGTTCTACTTCAGTTTTTTTTTTTTTTTCCCATGGTCAGACAATTAGAATTGTGACATCAGTGACTACATATTGAAGACGATTGCAATGACTTTACTCTCGTGCCCGCTACTCTCTATAAAAGAGAAGAAAAACGATTGGATGTAGATTCGGAATATATCTTGGAGCATAACCATGCCCGAGTATTCACCATTTCTCAACACCAACAGGTACTCTACTTGATTTTTCTTATCTTACATGAATTCATCAGTTGATTAATAACTAAGATTATTCTAATATATAAATCCACAACGCATACTCTGATATTACAGAATTGTTAAACAATCATTGAGATCTGTCATCCATCTTTCCTTTCTTTGTTTTTTATTTCTTATGTTTTAAAATAATTATAATATTTTTATATTTTATATATTATTCAACACGTATTTTGAGGAGTTTTCTTTTACGTCTTAATGACGTTAGGAAATTATGCCATCGACATCAGGGTATAATACATAATTTAAATTATGATCAATGTTTCACTTTGTCCCAATAAATACGTACAATCAACATATTATTAACTCCGTCCCAAAATAATTATATAGTTTTGTAATTTTGGTCTGTGTCAAATTGTTTGTAACTTTTTTTTTAAAGTATCGTGTGGTTATGAATTAAAAAAGATACGAAGGAAAAAATTATGTGATTGAGAATTAAAATTAAAAAAATAAAAATAAATCTAAATTTATATAAATAAATATTTTTATTATAATGGGACGGAGGAAGTATAATTTCTTTAGATCAAAGGAATATTATCCATGTTTATGATTTTGATTTCCATTTGTTTTTTTAACCCGTGCGAGTAAACACAGCATTGAGATCAGTTTATTCAACCATAACTGCAGATATGCGGTGGTGACGGGGGCGAACAAGGGGATAGGGTTTGAGATATGCAGACAACTCACCTCCCACGGCGTAACGGTCATCTTGACGGCGAGGGATCCGGCGAGGGGCCGTGAAGCCGTGGAGAGGCTGAACCAGCGCCCGGGGCTCGCCGGCCGCTTGGTGTTTCATCAACTCGATGTGGCCGACTCCGCCAGCGTCGCCGCCCTCGCCGATTTCGTCAAATCCCAATTCGGCAACCTCGATATCTTGGTATCGCTCAGTTTATGTGTTTGTAGGAAGAAATTTGGTGATTTTGCTTGAAAGGTGATTTGAGAATGATGGTCATGAGGAGAGAGGATGGCGATTGCGAAACAGCGGAGTGAAGTGAGATGAAGTGTTATTAAACAAAAAACGAATGATAGTTTGATGTTACTAACATCCGTAAGTTCTCCTAATGTTGCAATTTTTATGGGAAGAGTGGAGTCTAAGTTTGTGTGATGAAGTATAGGGTGTGGTTTCCCACGTCAAATATGCAAGTAAAAATAAAAGGATTGTGTATATGTACGACCAATTTCTGATCTATGAGCTTAGGCATTTGGTTGAGATGCAAGTCTAATTCATACATATATCCTACTCGCTTGTTCATTTGGCTAGCTGCCTAATTGTTGTTGTACCATGTTTTACCTGAGTGGTATGCTATATGCAAACCCTTCCTTTGGAGCAATTGTCACTTATGTGTTTGGTGGATGTGTCGAAGATAATGACATTTGTGAGGGTGTTGAAATCATTCTGGATGAGTTATGTTGTCTCATGTGATTAACATGTGTAGAATATCATGGTGTTTTTTTGGTAACTTACTGTAAGATCCATTTATAGGTCGATATCTGTTGTGTCGGTGTGGTGATTGCTGTAGGATCCATTCGGGATGAGTTACGTTGTCTTATGATTGCTTAGTGACTTTTGTAATTGAAGAAGGTGCCTGGCTTCTTTGCAGGTGAATAATGCAGCAATTTTAGGGTCCCTGCCTGACGATGATACTCTTAGAGCTAGAGAAGTAAGTTTAGCGCAACTTCACAATGTGAAACTCGTCCTTAATGCAGCAAGTAGCACAAATCGATATCATGCAGCAAGGGTCCATATTAGTGTTTAATGGATCAGTTTTGTCTTTTGCTTGATGATGCAGCAAGGAGCACAAATCGATGTCATGAATGGAACTCGTGTAGAAACATATGAACTCGCAGAAGCATGCATCAATACAATCTACAATGGCGTGAAAAGGATGATTGAAGCATTCATTCCTCTCCTTGAGTTATCAGATTCACCGAGGATCGTGAATGTTTCATCCTTTGTGGGGAAGCTGAAGGTATATATCTGTCTCCATTGACCAACTTAGATCTTTTATGCATCATACACTCCACAAACTTTGTACAAGGTATCTGATGAAATAGATTTCATTGTCTATAAATTTAATGATCATCCATCTATTGTGTCTATTACATTAATATCTGTCTATTGTGATTTTATCAGTATTTAAATAATGAATGGGCTAAAGGCATTTTCATCAATGCTGAGGATCACACAGAAGAGAAAGTGGATGAGGTAGTGAAGGGATTCCTTCAAGATTTCAAAGATGGCTCGTTGGTCGAGAAGGGTTGGCCACCCAAATACTCTGCATACATAGTCTCAAAAGCAGCCTTGAACGCATACTCAAGAGTGCTGGCAAAGAAATATCCGGAACTCAGAATCAACTGTGTTTGCCCTGGCTATGTAAAGACAGATATCAACCTCAATAGTGGCATCCTATCTGTTGAAGATGGAGCCGAGAGTCCAGTCAGATTAGCACTTACACCAACTCCAACTTCTGGACTCTTCTTCGTTCGTAAGGAAGTCTCGTCGTATGAGTAAATCACATCAGAGCCTCCCTCCCAAGTCACAAGATGCTTCAAAGCTGACGAGCTTAGTCATACTTGCAACTTGTTGAAGGCATTGAATTGCTTATTTAAACCTACTACACTGAAGTTTGTAAAACACCGTACTGAGTTAAGTTGCACGTAAAACTGTAATGACTCAATGTTCTGAAAAAGTATATGAGTAAGATATATATGTTCTGCATTGGACATCTACTCCTTGTGGTATGCTGAATTATGAACAGATACCGTAGATATTCTCAGAAAGGAGGGTAAAAGAAATCTTCTTCAGGAAACTTCGGACCTGAACATGAATTTATTCCGGTAGGAAACTCAGGCAAACATGGATAACAGATTTTCTTTTTTTAGACCAAAAGGTATGGTACTATCTTCCACATTTTCCTCCGTTTCAGTTAGTCTCACTTATAAGCGGTTTCGTCCAGTAACATCTCTTTATTTGCTCTTCTCAAGGTGCGATGCTATCTTCGAAGTTTTTGGGAAAGAGTAACTTGATATTGTTCGATATAAACTTCAACCCTTGAACATATGTTGTGTACATTTCCTTTCTTTTCGCAGTGAAAGTGGGAACATCAACAGGTTTCAGATCATTGAAGGTTCTCCCTATTGACTCAGGTCCCCCTATCGACTCAGGTCCGGTTTATTCTTTCCAGGCAAGGCTCAGTATCATGTACTTTCCTTTTTCATTGCTGAACTCTAGGCGCATTGCAAGTTCTGATGTTTGTTACTATGTTTCAGAAATGTTCTCAGCCGAGAAGGAACTTGTTATTTGCTGTGGTCGCTCTCTCAAGGCGTGTAAAAGGGTTTTCTGGTATAGTTGCACGTAACTTATGCTAAACGGTGTGAAAAAGAAATGTCATACCTGTTTGTGCTTGTTTATTTAAATGCTTGGAATGATGTCCACGGACCAACTATCCATTAGCAGATGAGTTTTCTCCCATTGGTTTACAAATTATGTCCTCCAGACCAGATTGTTCAATTTTAGCGACCCGTCTTATGGTTTCCCTGTTTGATTGGTGTTGTACGGGACACAAATTTATGATTGATTCCACACAGGCTTCGGCGCTTCTTCATCAGAATATAAAGGACTGCATGCAGAGCTAGAGTACTTTGGAGCTAAATCATGTCTCAATATTCACCATTTCTCGACACCAAGAGGTACTCCTTATCCCATGTTCCTCTTCGAAATCCTCTGATTTTAGGAATTTTCTATGTACAGCCACTTTCAATTTTTATTGTTGTCAATTCATATTTACCTGAGAAAGTATTGCAGTATTTGTATGAAGGGCCAATACAAGAAAACATATAAACAAGACTGTATGTGGTTACAGAAGTTACTGCTACTAATGTTTGCTGTTACTTCTGGTTATGCTACCGGTGCAAATAAGGGGATAGCCTTCAAGATATGCAGGCAGCTCGCCTCCCATGGCGTGACAGCCATTTTGACAGCTAGGGATTCCAACAGGGGCTTGCAGGCTGTCGAGAGGCTGAACCAGAGCCCTGGACTAGCCGGCCACTTGGTGTTTCATCAGCTCGATGTGGCAGACTCCTCCAGCATTGCGGCCCTTGCAAATTTTGTCAAATCAAAGTTAGGCAAACTTGATATTTTGGTATAGCATTGGTTTTGAAACTGTAGTTAGTATTGATGCTGGTTTGACCATTTGATTCTGAAAGTATTGCGTTTTTCCAGCCTAACGAAACAAGATTATTTGTACTTTTTGAATTTCTTAAACGCCTTTTTCTTTCTCAAACAGGTCCTGATTCTTGTTATGCCATGTTTCATTAGTACGGTCTGTATGCATTGCCTTCCCTTGTTGCAAATTGCAATGTCACAAATGCCATTGGTGTTTTTGTTGGGACATCAATGAAATTTGAAACTAGAAAGGCTGAATCATATGACTATGTTGGTATTTATTTATTTATTGTAACATTCTGTTGCTGTTGCTTTGGTAAATGCTTTGATGCTATTACGAACGGGTCTGTTAATCATGCAGGGAATCACGCGGAAGAATACGGAAGCCACACGTAAGGCCACGCGGAGAAGGAGAGAGCACACGAAAACGCGTATGATTTGAGGCATCTTCAACAAATCTCCACCTTGACTCAAATCAATTTCATTGTCGTCGAGCAACCTGCACCTAGGCTTCAAACGAGCCTAACTGTCCTCCACTCCTAAGAGTTTCAGACAATGACGAAACTTTGACAGGAGTACAACTCTGACGTTTACTCTGTTGAAGACGAAAAGATTGTGCAGTTAGATTAGCACTTGTGCCTAGTCTGACTTCTGGCCTCTTCTTCGATCATAAGAAAGTGTCGACTTACGAGTAAAATGTGAATTTGAGCCCATCCTGGCCGCGAAATAATTCAAAGGAGGTGTAATACTCGTCACTTGCAGCTTGCAGAAGGCAGTTGGTTTGCTTAGAACTATCTGTAACACAACTCGGTACCATATCAAATTGAATGTATTCGTTGCTAGATAAATTGTACGACTATAAGATAGAGTATAATCGCGAAGCACGCTGTGGACGACTAATCACTCTCAACGTGCACCAGTATTTGATGAACTCCTCAATTCCCTTTCTAATCTTTGCCTAAAAAACATAGGTCTGTACTTAAATGGACATTGTTCATGTGCCGAGCGGTAATGGACATTGTTCATGTATCGGTTAACTGTTCCTGATGTTGAAGAATATTCAGGAACATGATTGCAGTGTAAAGCCCCAGAAAATTACGATCAAATAAATATAAAAATTATGGTCAAATAATAGTTCAAAAATTAATAAATGTAACGAAAATATGCGTTTTCTTTTTTGCAATAAATTAAAATTAAGAAACGAATCTCGTTTCAAAGTTTTGAGACGTAACGTTACGCTCATAACTTTAATCTCGTGACAAAGTTAGATAACTTTTTGTCACGGAAAAATATGAAAAATTAAACGTTAAATAATAACATAATTTCAAAAGGAGGGAAATATGGGGTTTATTTTACACAGCAGTTGGGGAAAATATGGGGTTAAACTGTAAGGATCCTAAAAATTCCATAAAATTTAGTTTTACGATAATTAACGTGAATAGTAAATTATTGCAGGTTGTAATTTATTTTGTGGGGTTAAAAGGATTGTTTGATTATATAATAGGAAAGGAATACAAAATATGGATGAAATGTAACCCTAATATGCAAATACGGGAAAAATACAATCTTAATACAAAAATATCGTATTTATACGAAAATGACCTAAACCTAATTTTGGCACTTATTTTCCTTTATATTCCA
>JAOVYX010001797.1:0-12335 GCA_035668315.1 Drosera spatulata | reverse complement strand
ACCTTCCAATCCACAAGTATAGCATTTTCCTTTGGCATTCTCCCTGGGTCTGTTATATGGAGCTTTTCCCCTCCTCTATGCCTGATTGCCATCTTGTCTTTTCTGATAGCTTACACTTGCAATCGGATTATAACGTCGATCATGGAATCTTCCACGACCACAAACACCTCAACGACCTTATCCTCTTCCTCGCCAATTACCACTTCTGGTGGTCATTGCTTCAGACAATGGGACGGAACCAACTGGACGAGCCTGGGAATTTTTCATCAGTAACTCCTGGTTCTTTTCAACAAGAAGGAGCAATAAAAGTAATTCACTATATTCAGTGAATTTCAAAATCCGATATTGGTGCATCAAAGTTGCATTCGCGGGATGAAAAATAGAATATATTTTCTCCAACATTTCCTTATCCGATTTAGGCTCTCCACATAATATCAAACGTGAAGTAATACTGAACAAAACAGAATTATATTCCTGGACAGATTTAAAGTCTTGCAACCTTAAAGTTGCCCATTCATGTCTGACCAGTGGAAGAAATACCATCTTCTGGTGGTTAAATCTCTCTTTCAAATTACTCCATAATTCATATGAATTTTTGACAGTAAGGTATTCAGACTTCAAATCCTCATGGATTTGACGCCTCAGAAAAATCAGTGCTTGAGCAGTTTCTTATGGAGTTGCTTTATTGTTCTCCATTATGGTATGTTTTAGACATTTGGCATCTAAGTGCAACTCAGTATCAAGAATTCATGATAGGTAGTTTTCCCCTGATAGGTCTTATTCTTTAAATTTCAACTTTGCAAGGTTTGCCATATTTCTCTGAACACATCAAAATGATAAATTTATTAAGTTTATTTATATAAAATATGGACATAGCAGTTTGATAGTAGTAATAAAATTTTTCAGTTATTATCAATAATACTACGATTTATTGTAAGCTGTTTAATTTACTGAAAAAATGATATAAAATCAATCAGATCCTATGACATTTGATAAATGGTTTATTCACTCATATATATTAAAACTTTTATTATTCATTACATTCTCAATGCATATATTTGATTACAATGAGAAAATGAATGATTGCTACAATATTAAAGATTACTAATAGTAATAAATAACACAATAATTGGTTAAGATTATTCCGAATTCTATTTGTTATTTCTTCATCATTAGAGACCATTTCGTCGTTTGTTGTACCTTAATGAAAACAGAAAAGTTAATTCTCACCACTTGGAGCAAGTACGCCAACATGGGATATAAAGTTTCTCGTCACTTGCAGATAAACCACACAAAAATGGGATAACCTCATCAATGTTCGCGGGTGAACCACACAAAAGGGATAAATCACGTCAAACTTGCGGGTGATCCACATAAAAGGGGTAAATCACATGAACGTGTTGAAACTGATTAATAGGTTTCCACACAAGCGATACTTCGTTCGGCGATGGAACCATAAATATTATTAAAATTAATTAATAGGTTTTCACTCAGGCGATACTTCGTCCGACCATGGAACCATAATTATTTTATTTAGATTATAATCATATATATGAATCAAATAAAATCAAATCATGCAAATATAATAAAATATCTTTGTTTGCCTTTTGATCTCATCTGGTTGGAGACTTGGTGCTGATAACGTGTTATAACAAAAACGTTTACGCTGGATTAACTTCTTCGAAAGATAATTGTCGGAATTAATAAAATAATAAAACATTTTAGAGAGAGATTAGAGGAACAAAGAGAGATTTTCTTCTCTTGAAAAATATGTACTTAACACCTTACAAATGAGCTCTATTTATAGGACTCAAGGTAATTAATTAACACACAATTTTCTCATCTAATCAAGGTGATTAGGTCTAATTAATAGGTAATTAGGTAAGTCCATTTAATAACTTCAAAAATAGGTGAGATCTAAAAAAAATATTTAGACTTAGGTATAAATACATCATTTTCAAAGGATAGTTTTTATTATCTAATTACAATCAAATATAACATATAACATATAGAGCAACATTTAAGCTTTTGTAATTGACTATCTAATTTAATACTCGCAGAACTCGTTCTGTTAAAAACACACAACACAACACATGACCTATCACATCAAACAACAAATAAACTTAAATTTTGATAAAAAAGAAAATGAAAATGATCAAAAATATTTTCATTTTATTTTGGTATTGAAAATCCTACAAATTGTAAGATGAAAAAAAAAAAAAAAACAAGGATATTTTATCCCTTCCGATTTGAAGCATAACGTGTTTGTCTATGATTAACTTGATGGGTCTTTACAAAAAAGGGTTATTTTGCGACGGAAAATTTTCCGTCAAAAAAAACAAAAAATCCGTTGCTAAATATGTTTAGCGACAGATTAGCGACGGAAATAATCCGTCGCTAAACCAAAAATTAGCGATGGATCTGTCGCTAAAATAAAATTATTGTGACGGATTGACTTTTTTTGTCATTACATTTTTTTCCCAACAGTTACAAATTTAGCGACGGATTCCGTCGACCAATTTTTGAAAAATTAGCGATAGATTTCAGCGTTAAAAAACTCTTTCTATTATTGAGAATTTAGCGACGGAATCCGTCGCTAATGGAGTTTAATTTTTAAAAAAATAGATTAAAATCTTAACATGTACCAATACAAATACATATACCTGGAACATCAAGCAACTCAGAAATAAACAAACATCAATCAAATTGAACTAAAATTTCGAATTATACATATATAAATAGTTTACAACAACCTAATAGGCATCAATGACCAATTAATGGAACACCACGTTGCTCTGGGGGATAGGAGTCGTCATTCGGAGGTGGTTGAAAAGCAAAAAAAGCTCTATCAGTCTCGTTCTGACATGTGGAATCCTCGCCCATCCTCGTGAACAGGAAAGCCATCTGCTGTTCCATCCTGGCCTAATTCTGTCGGAGGGTGAGGACTTCTTCCTTAAGCTGATAATAATCTCCATGAATCCCCCGAGAGCTCTGCGATTGACTCCTGGATGAAGAGCTGAGCATGGATCGAGGGTATAATTGGCTCGCAGCTGAGCCGATACCATATACCCTTCTCTTGTCGGTCCGAGAGACCTCCAAGAAAGTCCGATCAGCCGCTGCATGAAACTACTGCTGAGCAACCTCGGGATCGACAGACTCATCCATCTGCGACTCAGGCAGCTGACCGAGTCACTCAAAATATGAATCCTACAGTAGATAATATGTAATGCATTAGTAATGTGAAATGTAATAGAAACTATATTTAATAAATAAGGAGCGAAAGAAAAGATACCCGAAGTTGTGTCGCAGGCTCGTCAACTACCAAAATGTCCTCTATAGACTTCCCAGCCTGAATGGTCTCTACAACGCCAGGGGCATCCGACTTCTTATGAGTCTGGATAAAAACTTCGGAGCCCATGACCTTTCGTTTCAAGACCGTCTCCTAAAACAATTTGGTCAAAACAATGAGTTCAGAACAACATTATGATTGTTATATGAAATTTTGTTAATGAAATTATAAAACATGTATAACTCTTAATGTACCGAATGAAAAAAAACCGAAAAACTTACCATCCTCTTCCCGATGGCGACGGAGGGCACACTACCCTGAGTGTGTTCGTGATCCCCCTCGCCCGGTCCTGCTGGACGATGTCGGATTTCGTCTGAAAATCCTCACTCGTGCACTGTCTCTCAAAGAGTTGCATCTGAAGCTCGAAGAGCATCCATTGTACGATGTCGAATCGCCCCTCAATGTTTTCGATTCGAGCCTTGTAGAAGATGTCTGGGAAACAATATTTCAACGTCGCCTCCCATCCAGCGCGTGCCCGTGCATTAGTGATAGATCCCAGGTATACTGCGCCTAAAAGAAACAATAGAACATATTAATTTCTATAGTATATTTATATATATCGAAATAAAATTATCAATAATATAGAAAAGGGGTTTCGGGTTCGTATCGAGAACAAACCGAACATGCGATCACATGCATGAAGTGGATCCTCTGAATAGGTAGTCCACAACGTCTCATAAAAGACGGTGAATGATGCAATGACTGTCCTCAACCTCTGAATATGTATTTGATAAATGCATCTATAGTAATGATGCATAAAATGTATATAGGAGAAGTAAAAAGGAAGAGATAAGGTAAACATTTTTCCAGTGTGTATCTGGATGTAATGGAGAACTAGGATCGATGTCTGGCAGTCAAGCTCTACTACCACGGGAAGACGATGACCGTGCTGATGTAGAAGCATGATAAGAGGGCTTATCTGGAGGCAACGTCGGGACAAACTGCCCATAACCGTGCTGTACATCGGCCATGATGTCGAAATGATGAGGCTGGGGCTCTCCCTCCGTCGTAGGATCGTGAGATGACATGGTACTCTTAATGCTCCTGGAGATGCTCCTATCAGAACGACGATACTGTGAACCAGTGCCGCGTCCGCTGGATTGTCCACGCGAAGCACTACGCCTACCCCTGGAATCACCGAATGACGACATCTGCGAACATATAAGGAAAAAATGTGACGGATATACGAAGGAATGCAAGCGTTATAATTGCGTATGCTACAAAGACATAATGCGATCACGTTAGGAAGTTCTTGTTCTTTATGTATTTATTTAAAATGTTAAGAAATGATCATTCCTCTCCCTCATTATCGTCATCTTTATCATCATTTTCAGACTCGTCTTTGGCTATATCTTCTGCTGTGTCTTCTTCTTCTTCCTCTTCCTCTTCCTCCTCGTCCTCCTCCTCGTCCTCGTTCTCCTCCTCCTCGTCTTCTTCTTCCTCCTCCTCATCCTCCTCCTCCTTGCCTATCTCATCAT
This sequence comes from Drosera spatulata, assembly GCA_035668315.1. Taxonomy (NCBI): domain Eukaryota; kingdom Viridiplantae; phylum Streptophyta; class Magnoliopsida; order Caryophyllales; family Droseraceae; genus Drosera; species Drosera spatulata. The sequence goes on along the minus strand of JAOVYX010001797.1, from coordinate 7,508 downwards.
CTTCATCATCATTATCATATTCTGTTTCTTCCAATGGTTTAAGAATAAAGGGGGAGACATTGAAATCTTCTTGTAAAGTATGTTCCATTGCTTCGGGAGCTTCAATAGTACATCATGATTTCGTTTTGAATACCGTCCATCATCTACTGTGTCGGGATGCACACCCCGGATAAGGAGCATAATACACTTGAATTGCTTGAGTGGCAAGAACAAAAGGATCATACAGCCCTCTGTATCTGCTCAGACGATCTATGTTAACAAGCCCATAGCTCGGGTGTACGCTCAATCCAAAGACTGAATCGAACCATTCACATTTGAAAAGCATAGTATTTAAACTTCTAAAATCTGTCCCGATATATTGGAGATCAACAATGTCTATGAGAATGCCATAGTAGTCTGCGACGTCATCTTCTTTCATGCAAACACCCCAATTTGCTGTACTTTTTCCCTTACTGATGCAGAATGTATCGGACAAAAAATCGTTGACAACATATTGCTTGAATTTTTTGACATAAATCGCAGGCCCCGCAGCTATTGCCTTCACCATCTTATTGCCCTCAAGGATACCGCCCTCAAGTTAGACGTTTGTGCACATCATATGTTAGTTTCCCAACTTCCCACAACATAAGAAGCTCCTCTATCAAAGGTGGTAAATAAATGTCAAGGTTTCCTTTTGGGCTCTTTGTGCCGGGGATGATCATGTTCAAGAACATATAAGGTCTCTTCATGCAAATTTCGGGAAGAATATTGTACGATGTGAGTATGACAGGCCAACAAGAGTACTCCTTCCCAGACAGCCCAAACGGTGCAAACCCATCTGTGCAGAGTCCCAACCGGACATTGCGTGTCTCGCCCGCGAAGGATGGAAAAGTACGATCCAAATGCCTCCAGGCTTCGCTGTTTGAAGGGTGTGCCATGATGCCATTAGATCTTCGAGAGGTGGAATGCCAAGACATAGCCTCGAAGTTATCGGAAAATATCGAAGCATACTGACTGAGGAACGCTTCTTTGATTTTCTCTTCTCCTTGTAACGGTTTGCATTACATATAGCGCATCTTATAAATCCTGAATAATCTTTCCAGAAAAGCATGCAACCATTCGGACAGTAATCTATCTTAACCACTGGAAGATGAAGGCCTTTCACCAGTAACTTGATGTCATACATCCCTTCTTTCATATTGTTATCGCGTGGGCACACATCCTTCAACAGTTTGCATACACCATTAACCGTTTTAGAGGAAGGTTATACTCGTATTTTAAACTCAAAAGCCGTGCAGCCGCGGTTAATTGAGACATTGGGGCTCCATCATACAACGGAGACTGAGATGCATCCATCATGTCAAAGTAATGTCTCGATTCGATTGGCGGACCGTCATTATACACTCTTTCATCCGCAGCCTCAGCTTCTTCATAATATTCAACCGGGAATGCATCAACCAACATATCCTCATAATTAGTATGATGTTGAAACACACTCGACTGAACCACAACGTCCGATTGATACACATTTGACGGCCCACCAACTTCTATATGATGATTCTGTCCCTATGCTTCCCCGTGATAAACCCAAACAAAATAATTCTTTATGAAACCCTTACTGAGAAGATGAAGTCTCAGAGTGTCAACTTTTTGAAATCGTCCATTCCTACAACTCTTACAGGGACATCTCAGATGTCCTGGAAAATGACCTTCATCGTGTTGAAGACCAGCCTTAACAAACTCGTCGACTCCCTCGACGAAACGATTGCTCAAGTGACGACCATCCAGTCGCTGATACATCCATGAATGATATAACTCCATATCGATCAAACTTCTACATTGAAACAATAGATAAAAGTCAAATCATATTAAGGTTGACCCTAAATTGATAATGTATAATTGAACTTGTTTGTTATTAATCTCACAATTCAGAAATCATTATGCTTAATTGATAATGTATAATCGAAGTTGTTTGTTATTAATGAACATTTCATTAGGCAAGTGTTAGCCAACAAAAGATGCACACAACAGAATTATTTGTTATGGGATCTATGCACACAAATTCAATAACCCTAAACCCTAAACCAACAAAAAAAATATCCTAAATTTCATACCAAAGCACACATCAATAACAAATCCAACGTTCCTCATCTCCACATCACACATCAACAGCCCCAACAACAAGAATCGCATCCCGAATCGCATTAACAACACCAACACCAAATAGCTAATTCTCAACTAATCCTCATCGCTTAGTTTTTCTCGGCCGTTTGACATGTAGTTCCAGAGAAAAATTAATACACATCTATGCGTATTATTCTACATCTATCATGACAAATCTGACACAACATGCAATCAACCACAACCAAAATCCATTCAACCAAACATACAATCAACCACAATTAACAAAAAATAAAAATCAAACTGTGACGATAAAAAAAAATACTGGCGTACAACGAGTGGACAGTTAGAGGAGGGAGGGGGAGACAGCGCGGCTGGGGTGGTTGGGGCAGGAGGCGGAGACGGCAAGGTTGGGCAGTAGGGGCGGCAATTGGCGCGACAGAGCGGCTGGGGCGGTGTGGCGGAGGCGGGCGAGGTGGAGACGGCAGCTGGGTGACAACTCGGCGGTAACTGGGTAGCAACGGGCGTGGCTGGGCGGCAACGGGAGCGGCTGGGCGCGGCCGGGCAGTTGGGCCGTAGTCGAGTGCGGGTGGGCAGCGACGGAGATGGCAGGCAACAGAGAGGAAATGATGAGGAAATGAGGAGAAGGTGACGGCGGAGAAAAGTGTTATATATCAATTTTAACGACGGATTCCGTCGCTAATTAGGTTTGAAAATCTCTAACAACGGATTCCGTCGCTAAAATGATCTAAAAACGAAATTAGCTACAGAACTCCATCGCTAATAGTCTAGTTTTTATATTTTCCCTATTTTTTTAATGTTTTTTTACATCATTTATTTCTTTTCCATAATTACTTTCAGTTTAATTTTATAAGGATATCATTTATAGTACGTGATACATTTAACATCAATATCATGTGCAACATCTTATATGTTTCAAGTTTTGTTACATATATAATTTGAACATATTATTACGAGTTTTTAACACTACGTAGTTCCTTCATTAAAATTTTGTGAAATACAACACCTTATCATAAGTTAACATTTCTACTATTACGAAATCCAAAAATATTTACAATTTGTAAAATTTTAACTTATAAGATCATCACTTGAAATTATCGAATACTAATGTTGCGACGCAATCTGTGGCTAATTGTTATTTTAACAATGGATTCCGTCGCAAAAACATGCATTTCTTAATTTTCATGTAAAAATTTAATAAGCCAAAATTAATTAAATTTGTGACGGATCCGTAGTTAAATCAATTTAGCGACGGAATCCGTCATTAATTAATGTATTTGTAATTTTTTTTTTAATTATTAGCGACGAATTCCATCGCAAAAAACATGCATTTCTTAATTTTAATGCAAAAATTTACTAAGACAAAATTAATTAAATTTGTGACGGATCCGTAACTAAATCAATTTAGCGACGGCATCCATCACCAATTAATGTATTTGAATTTTTTTTTTAATTATTAGCGACGGATCCGTCGCTAAATCCATGATTGCAAAGTTTTTCATGCAAAAATTTACTAAAGCAAAATTAATTAAATTTATGACGGATCCGTAACTAAATCATTTCCCACTTCAATTTAACGACGAAATTTTGCGCCAATTATTGTATTTGTCCTATTTCTTTTTAATGTTTAGCAACGGATTTCCATCGCAAACTATATGATGGGATTTTTAATTTTTTTAGCGACGAATTTTCGTCGCTAAATCTATGATTGTAAAATCCTTTCTTATTTTCAAGCGACGAAAATCCGTCGCTAAATGTATTAAATTTTTTATCTGTTATTTTTTGTTACGGATCCGTCGTAAAAATATCTGTTTTTATGACGGATTTTATCCGTAACTAAATTTTTTCGTAGCTAAATTATAATTTCTTTTGTAGTGGGTTGATGATACATCATTATTATCATTATTAAATGGTTTGATGAAAGTATAGTAAACATCTAAAAGATACAAATTTCACACATTCAGATGTCTGTATTCCATTCCCTCTTAAATGAATATTATTTTTGGATGTTATAAAATATTGATTTTAGATTCGGGAAAAAAAGATTAAAAAAAAGAAGAGATTTTTTGGTTAAGACGAAAAACAAAAAATGATTCTAGAGCATGGACAAAATTCGAAATCCAAATCCCAATTTAAACCCACAAAGTTTATTAGAATTAGGCTCTCAAATCTGTGCATCAAAATTCCAAAAAGGCCTTTCAGAATCAACTACAATGAATACGGTGTAATCGGATTTTAAAAAAATTATACATTAATGAAAAGACTAGAATTCAAAAATGACCCCAACAATAAAAAAAAAAAAGAGAGAGAGAGAGAAAAATGAAAAACGTGATTGACCAAATTTCAAACTAATCAGTATCTATGGATATCAACTGACAAAAAACCTAAGCAATTTCACCTCAAATAATTGAATTTCTACATAAATGAAAAAACCCTAAATGATTTGATGAAATCGAAAGGTCAAAATTCCATTAAAAAATCCCAAACAAAATACGGCCAGATATATTATAATTTCACAATTCCATCCTTTTGTGTATCACGATCATAGAAAAAAACACAAACCCATCAAAAATTCACTGTAAATATCAAATAAAAAAATAAAAAGTTATGCATGCATGGATGTCATTAGAATTGGGAACTCACTTTTTGAGCGATTGATAGAAATAAGATGTCTCATGATGGCGTGGTGATCGTCAAATAGCGGCAACAACACAAAGGCGACGATGATCCGCTGGTGAAATATGTAGATGATACAGCAATAAGCATGTAAGAAAATGATGAGATTGATTTCTTCCCCTACAGGTTTAATATGTGGTGGGCTTAAAAGGGTTATGAAAATTGTAACAAAGTGCGGTAGTGGGGTTTGGGGGAATGCGTGGTGGATGGTGGATTTACTTGCAGGATCTAAAGGTTGAGTGAGGAGTCATCGAGGCGAACGAAGGGGGGCTGGTGATGTTACGTGAGGAGAATCACATCTTCTGTATGGGCTTTGGGCCGATGGTATTGGTGTTGGGTTGAAGGAGTGTGTCATGAGTAAATGATGGAGTTGAACGAAAAAATAACGGCTACACAACACCTAACACATCAATTTTGTAGTTTTTTTTCAATATTTTTATTAAGATATAAAACAATACATCTCAAAATAAATATTAAATAATATAAAAAAATATTATATATATATATATTGAAATAAAGGAGTAAATAATTTACTCAAAAACCTTAACAGTTTGAATCTGTATATCCTTAATTGATAGAAAAAAGACGTGAACTCTTTTTATCTTTCGAATGAATCTTCCATATATTTACAAATATAATAAGAAGCGCGTTACAAATGAAATTGGATATTATTTTCAAAATTTAATTAGAGCTTTTTTACATTAAACTTGTTTCCTTCAATAAGGACTAACTTAAAGATTGATTTGATAAAATTAACCAGTATAACGAAGTGTAAGAAAAGCAAGCCGTAGGCGGTCAGCTTCAACTTCTACGTTCCAACACACTTGAATTGCTCTGTGTTGTCATCAATTTTATGGACTTCTTAAAGATATGACTTGATTGTACAACAACTCAAATATCTCATCGCATATAAGATCTGAAAAGATAAAATATATGTAATTTTATCCATGTCACGAACAATAAAAAGATTATTTTCTAAAAAAATATTAAAAGGATAATCCTCTAATTGTCATCCAAAGAAAATCCAAATCAATCATTTATGGGAAGAGGGCAAAAAACATGACAGTGATTCTCATACAAAGAAAATCCAAACCAATCATTTAAAGGAAAAAGAATTTTCATTCGCCGCTGACCCAGCCCCATGCCAGTCAAGACAGAAGTGACGAGGTACAGGATCATAACTTAACCCACGTGGAGTTATACGCCGACGTGTGGTTCATGGAATTATGTTAATGTGGGTTCATGGAATTATGTTCGTGCAAGCGGCCTGCAACGTGTAGGCAGCAGAACATATGAGAAGTGTCAGTGCGTTGTTCCTATTGCCAGTGGGTTTCTTTCCGTGGGCCCCACAAGCAATCATAATTTTCACCAAATGAAACAAAGCAGGTTCAAGAGAATTCAGGAAGCAGAGAAGTAGAGAACACGCGGGAAGTTTGTTCAGCAGAGGCGGCAGCAAGGAAATCAATGCGGCGAAGCAAAAAAAAAATCTTCTGTTTCCTATAAATAGGCATCAAGGGGCAGAAAATTAATACAACACATCAAACATAAAAACAGCACCAGAAGAGTTAGAAAAATACCCAGTTTGAGGTATTGAGGAGTATCCTCTATGGGTATAATTTTTATTCCGTTAGAGAAGAAAAATTAGTGAGTGTTATCCTGGTGATTGTAATCCCTTAACACAGTTTAGGGACGATATTTGTAATCCCTCTTTAGTGGATATTTTGGTACCGCAACGGTCCCGTGGTTTTTATCCTTTTAATTTTTTAAGGGTTTTTCACATTAAATTTTGGTGTCGACTCTATTTATTTTTGGGCTATTTATTTATCCCATTTTTATAGCACAACAAAGGAAAAGTGCTGGGCAATTTCCGCTGCACTATACACCGACTTTTCCCAACGGACTGGTATCAGAGCTCTGGTTAATTTAACTGGAGGCGGATCCAATTATTGCGCAAATTAAAATAGAAGACGGGGCCAACGTTGGTGGCATGATCCGACTGACCTCATCGAACTATTCGATGTGGAATTCCAGAATGGAGGATATCCTTTATTGTAAGGATTTGTACGAGCCGATCGTAACTAAAACGAAGCCCGCTGATAAAGAGGAGAAATTTTGGGCGTTACTGCAACGCAAAACTGTTGGTGTGATCAGAGAATATATCGACCAAAGTGTCTTCCAACATGTGGCCAACGACGTCGATGCTTTTGTTCTATGGGAAAAGCTCGAGGCAATGTACCAGAGAAAGACTGCGATGAATAAAGCTTCTATGATGCGAAAGCTAGTGAAGTTGCAGTTTAAAGACGGCCGCAGTGTAGCAGAGCACCTGAATGATTTTCAGGGTATTGTCAATCAATTGACAGGTATGGATTCAAAGCTTGATGATGAGATGCAAGCACTATTATTATTAAGTTCCTTACCTGATAGCTGGGAGACGTGGTGTCATTGAGCAACTCCGCTCCTGAAGGGAAGCTCACGATGAACATCGTGAAAGACAGTATGCTAAACGAGGAAACCAGGAGGAAGGAGCTGAGCCCGTCCAACTCATCAGACGCTCATGTGATGGAGCATCGCGGACGAAACAAAGAAAGAACTTTTCAGCAAGACGACAAATTCAGGGGGAGATCGAAGTCCCATAATCGGAAGGGCTTCACTTGCTATTATTGTGGCAAACCAGGCCATAAGAAAAACGAGTGCAGGAAATTCAAAAGCGA
>JAOVYX010001796.1:0-12335 GCA_035668315.1 Drosera spatulata | reverse complement strand
TTGGCGGAAAAGGAGGAGTTGAAAGGGTTATCTCCAAACCCTTCGAATTCAGTCCATGGATGAGACTGATCAGACATGGTTACTAAATCGATCTGACCCATGTTCTCCTTCATCTCAAATTCGATTCCCAGGCGACAATTGGATAGCCACTTTTCATGTTTGGTATTCGTATGCTGAGATTATGTAAATCAGTTCATGTTTTGATTCATGTGTTTCATGTCTGAGCCCTGTGTGCTAAAGTCTTGTAAACCTGCTCTTGTAAACCAGCTTCTGTTTTGATTAATCTCTCCTAATCTCTAGTAAATTCATGTTTTCATGTAAATCAACTTCGTCAAGATAGCGACTTTGATAAGGTCTCTCGTAATACCATCTGCGCTCTTATAAACTCAAGAAAACTGGCCATATGGTACAAGGATCAATTCCTGGTTTTCATGTTTTCAGAAAGAATGGTAGTGGTACAATGATCAATTCACCACATCGATTTTACCAAAACAAAGGTCACTTTACAACTGATGTCATAACTGGTTTGAGATTAACAAATGAAAACAAGGTAAAGATTATCTTGAATCTTTGAACCATGACAGAGTATACATAGAAACTAGCTTAACTAATGCTAGCAGCAACAACAAGACTTGGATCGATCTCCTCTAGTTGCTTGAGAACACAATCGCCATCAGACTCATCTCTCATTAGCGACACATCGAACACCTTCGACCACTTCTGATTTATGTCTCATTGGCGACACATCGAACACCTTGTTATGAGCCAGGTTTATTCCTTCTACCGTTTCACTTGGCGACTTTCCTGTCAATAACTCAAGAATGATAACACCCAAGCTGAAGCTGTCATCCTTATTGGCGGGGGACTTTGTCGTGGGCTTCTGGAACCCTGTTGCATAATGAAAGGAAATAACGAAAGCTGCAATTAAGGATGGTCCATGAGATTCACGTCAGATTACCTAGATTAAAACTCATAAATTGGCCATAATTTTCAGAAACAACACAACCAAATTCAACATTAAAAAAAAAAAAAAAAAAAAAAGAGCCCCAATCTCAATCAGAAAGGACACAAGATACTATATGTGCGATGAGAAGTTTCGAAATCGAATGCTTTTGGTCTAATTCTTCCCTAAATTCGTAATGAGGATTTCAATTTATGCCTCATGTCTTCGTTTTCTGATTTTCCCCCAATTTCCTCAAGTCAAGAAGTTGGAATCAAAAAAATCACTCAACCTAAAGAACCCTAATTCTCTTACCTCTTCAATTTCAAGAGCTTAGGATGCGAGGTTAGTACTGCTTCAAATCACTCCAATTGGTTTTCGATTCACAGTTTGTGAGGCTTATGTTCTTGTTTGCTCGAGTGGAGGCTGTATGCACTAGCTATCAAACGGTCGAATGAAGATGAGTGGGCAAAAAAGAGGGAAGGTGGGAAACGCACAAGGGATTCTTTTTTTTAATCAAAATGCTGCGTTGCAGCAGTAGGGCTGACAAGAGTATGCACCACATATCATTTTTCTTTATATCTTAATACATTGTTTTGTCTCCTGAGTGATGTTGATGCTATCGTCATCTATTGCTTCCTCGATCTATCTTCCCGCGATTGTTTTCTTCATCTTTACCTTCTCATGTTTCTTGTGATTAATGTGTAGAAATATTTCAATCTTGCCATTGTTTCTTGCATGGCTTACACATGTTTGTTACTGGTGCTCTTCACTGCTTAAAGAACGAAAATTCGAAGTGTGAAGTGCCTGAATTCTGTGATGTCTAACCTTTAAGATTATGAAAAATATGACAATTTAAAAGTAAGTGTTGGAAGTACAAGAAATCCATCACGCGATAACTTGCATAATATCCTTTTAATTTTCTTATTTTTCCTCTTATTGTGATACGATGTGTCCTTATTCACTTAACTTGTGATGTTTGCAGAAAAGCAGGTTGAGAAGATCGATCCATTACTGAAGTGGGTGGAATCAGAATTCGGATTCAAGCCGATTGTACACTCAAACTATACAATGGATGGAGCCTTTCAGGTAGACGTCATGGCCATAATCCCAAAACCGCAGGTTATGATGTGGAACAATCTTCCAAGAGAATGTTTTCAAGGAGAAAACCTCAACCTGGAAGTTGTCAGGCTCATGAAAATCTGGATACGCCCTCGACACCACCTTATAGTCATCATTTTTTTTTATGTATTTTTTTTTTTTTATCATTTGTTGTCACACGTAGGGTCTGTTGTCACTGTTTGACAATGTTCATATGGTGTACGCTATTGTTCATGTCGGAAGTCTTTCTTCCTCCCTTGGGGTATAAAACCGAGCCCTCTTCTCTGTATTAAGCACTCCACATTTGCTATAATAAAAGAAGAGGAAGCGGAGAAGAAGACGAAGGGAGTGAGGTGTTTCGTTCCATTTTTTGTTTTATAACACGTTATCAACATCAATCTCTAATCGTTTGAGAGCAAAGGGTAAGTTAAGGTGACATCTTAAGGTCAATTTTTCATCAGAATATATTTGCGCGGCTTCGATAAAATGGATCATTATCATGATGAAATGCATAAACGAATGATTAAACATCTTGACGATTTATGTTTCTATTTAATACTATTAGGAGTTCTATATATTGTAATAATGATTTATCTTTTCTTCATAATTTAATTCTTGACTTAATATTGCTATTATTGTGTTATGTACACTTTATTTTATTTTGTTCTATATGCATAATATTACGACTAATTATAAATTTTATCTTATCAGAAAACTATGGCAACTCTTACAAAATTGAAATTTGTTGTACACTAAATATCTAGGAAAAATTATTTGTCATAGACTCTGGACGTAGAGTTGCACCTTAGTGCTAAAAGACTTGGTCATACAATAATGACAAATAACGAAGCTACTATACAAGAAATGCAATGGCATTAATTTTTCTGAGATATCATCTTCAAAGGCACTCAAATCTAAATATTTGATTGTAAAAAATTCATATGAATATCTAGTTACGTCAATGGTAGAAACTCTAGTTCTCCGGCAACAGCGCCAAAAACTTGTTAAGCTTAGTAAATACGCAAACGAACGCGTTGCTTATCAAGTAATAAAGAAGTGTAAGAGTATCGTCATACGAGAAAATAGGTTCCTAGCGATCGTTGACGTAGTCCTAAGTGGGTCAAACTAAAGCAATCGAACGAGGTTTTTAACTAATAAAACTAGAAAACGGAAGAAACTAGGCTAAGCGCTAAGTTAAACGTCGAGTGATTTAGGCGTGGGGATAGGGTTACGACTTCGTTATCCTAGTGTGTGATCACTCCGTTTACTCTAATCTAGTTGTTCCTTAGGTGACTAGGTTGTTAGTTGAGGATCCCTAAGCTATATCTTAGTCTCTCTCGAGATCTAAGGTAAATCTCATTAGACATCACCCCAACGCATCTCTACGAGAGGTGAATGCGTCTAGTGAGTGATATGCACGTTGATTCCCCTAAACGACTACAAGAGGCATGAAAATGGTCTCTCGACCTTGCATTCAACTCTAGGTGAGGGTTGCCTAGGTTACATTTATACCTATCCTCTTGGAATCGATGCAAACGACAAGATCAACATAAGGTGATCAATCAAGTGAAGCATTAAGTTCAACAACCAACACACAACCATAACAATGCATGAACAACTAAATTAAGGCATGAAAATGATCACAACTGAAAGTCCCAGAAATAACCTAGAGGGAGGAGGGGATGATTAGGTTATCTTAAAAAAATTTCAGACAGTGTAGTAAAACTATGGGCTAGTCTGCACTGCCTGAGTTTAATGTAATATTGCGGAAGTTCTTTAGTTGAGACTTTAACTTTGCGAAGCTTGTCTCTTTGGACTTAAAGTTCTTTACTAATAGTTCTAGGAATGATAATCAGGGCGGAAAAGTAAATGACACAGGATTTTTATACTGGTTCAGACATCTGTTACCAACAAGTAACAAAAGCTTAGATCAGTCTTTCCTTGGTCATGACTAGTGTAGTCAGCCAAGAGGAGGTTCACTAGTTCTTGTTTCCGATTTACAAGATTGCCCCTTTATAACAAAATCTTACTTACTAAAGGATAAAGAACCTAGATCTTGCAGTGCTCTACTGCAGTTGTTGTTCTTCACTTGTAGACTAGTGAACCTTCTTCGCAAATCCTGAATCTCGATTCAGCTCACGCACAGCGAGTTTTCAAGGCTTTTCTTCTTTGAAAGCTCTCAAATGATGTTTAACTTTTCTCAAACTCGTCAACCTTGTTCTCTACGCTATGATTCCCCTTTTATAGGCTTAGGAAACCAGAACTCGTGACTGTACTATCTGATAATGACAGCTTTTTTCTCTATTACAGTAGACTGACTTGACTTCACCTTTTCTGATCCAGTACACATCACCTTTGCCTGAGCTTCTCGTTTTTGATCCCTTCCTTGTTCCTTTCCATTTTAGCACAACTCATACTGCACCTAACCTCATGCACCAGATCTACTGCATGCTTCTGCTGCACAATCTCTACTACAGTCCTCTGTTGCAACCGCTGTTATCAGCCTCTTCTGCAGCCTCTGTTGCCAGCCTTTGCTGCACCCTCGTCTGTATGAGCTATGCTGCACAGTTTTCACATCCAGACTTTCTGCAACTTCACTTGCACTAAGTACTACAGTCAGTCTGCTGCAACTTACCTCCCACTCAACATCTTCTAGACCTCATCTGCTCAACCTGCTAGTGTAACCTTGTCTGTACCCAGCATTACACTCAGTCTTCTCCAATTCAGCTTGCATATTTGCACTGCGATATGGCTCACTTCACTTTTGCTGCTGAAACTGGTTTTTTGAACACAGGAAGAATCCTAAATTATGAAAATACTAGGACCTTTTGCTGTTGTATATGATTGATCTTTGGCATGTAAGTTTTAGTCCCTCTAATAGTCTGCACCGCTTAGGTCGTCCGCACTCTACTGCACTTCTATGCCCTGTTGCTCTACTGCACCCAGCTGCACTCTGTAGCATCTGCGACCTTAGTCTGCAACTACTTAACTAACTATTACATCATAAGTATCTAATACATACATAATTTCTTCCTAAATTTTGTTCATCGATTTCTATATAAGTGGAGGGATTGCACATTCCTAACAACACTATTCTAACTACATCGTAACCCTAATCAAGGGTTTAGTTCATGATTCGAAGGTAAAGACAAATCGTCAAACACTTGATGTGCATACAAATCATAATCATCAATGTCTCGAAAACAACAAGGGAAAAGCTAAACCAAGGATAATCTCCTCTAGATAAATGATATAGAATGATCCTAAATCTTTCTTGATCTTCTTCTCCCTTCAGTGGTGATGATTTGATGATAGAATGCCCCAAAACAATCACCAAATCCATCAACACTTAGGCAAAATCACAAGATGTTCCAAATGTGGGGAGTGGTGAGCTTTTTATATGGGAGACCAAGGGGGCTGCCCCACCTGCGCTCCAGCGTGGCCTACAGCGTGGCTCCCAGTTTTAATGCACAATTAGTCCAAAGACGTATAGAAAACCGAGAAAGAAACAAGATCAAACGTGCACTTTTACGCTCTAATCAAAAAACATATTCAATATTTCATCCTTAGAATGTGATTTCACAGCAACAATACAGGATGTAGAAGTTTACATGGTATAGTAAAATAATATCGTGTCTTTTGGTTGTCGAGACAAATAACGAATTGTTTTTAAAGAACTCTCAAACTCGTCCTGTTGGCTCGGCCTCTTTACCTAAAGCAAATGCCACATCTTTCCAAGGGAATAGAGGTGGACATTGGCGTGGGAGAGGACGAGGTCGTGGCCATGGCCGTGGTTGTGACCGAGGTAGGTTTCATAACCAACGGAAATCATATAATGCAAAAAGTCATCAAAAGCGATAGTGAAAAATCAATATAAAAAAAGGGAAAACTCCCTATGAAAAACCTCAGAAAGATAATAAAGAAATTTGTTATCGATGTGGAATGGAAGGAAATTGACCTTTATCATTAAAGGATTAAAAACAATAAGTGAAGACCAATTTCGTAAGCCATGAAGCAAACATGCATATTCCATCAGTGGACCCTACAGATCTAGCTGAATGCCCCAATAAGCAGAATAATAATATTGAGCCTACCTTAGATGATGGTTTTGAGTGTTGGGCCGAGTTAAAGAATTATTAAAATATATAATATTCTAATTATTATATTAGTGTGTAAAATATGTATGTTGTGTGCTGTATACATTTATTATAATAATTATACTATGTATTAATTTGTAATTCTCTAAATCTATGTATTGTATGTCCTTTTACAATAAAAGTGTGTGATTAATAAAATCTATTTATTTTCATAAAGAATTAGCAACAGAGAATGAAAGATACATGCATAGTTGATAGTGCAACAACACACACAATTCTTCAAAATAAAAAGTATTTTGTTATTTAAATAAAGCTGAAGCAAGTGTTGGTATAATTTTTGGGAATATTGAGACAAATGTGGGTCCCATTTGATAGTATAAAGTTGGCATTACCAATGTATGGCTTGGTGTTATAGTTCTTGATGAAGCCTTGCATGAGTCGACTCACTGATGTTTTCGGTATCCACATGTGTATCTCTTACGGCTGTGAGTATTTCCTCTGCAGAGGAGTTAGTGATTGGATTGTCAACTTCATTGAAGGAATCCAGAAGCTTTCTGGCAGTCCTAACGGTCTTTTTTGATGAGGGATCCTTCAATGTCTCCTCCATGTTGAGTTTGTGTAGTAACGGGCATATCACTCACAATAGGAGAGAGGTTTTGAAAGATGGACTCCTCCCACATGAGTGTTTGCATCAAGGTTGTTTGTGGAGTATGAGATACGGCTGTTGTAGGTAGAACTGGCAATGGAACTAAAGTGGGGAGTTCTATTATGCTGCTTTATGGTTTTGCTATTTTGTCCTAATCAGTTTGTTGTTCTGTGTGACCTTGCTGAGTGCCTTGCTCTGCTGATTCCTAGATCATTATGATAGGTTGTTTCTATGGTAATTCCTTAATCTTCCTGAGTTGACTCTCTGTGCCGATAAGCTTTGTCCACCATTTCTTGTTTAATCTGAAGAGTCATGGCTGTTGTTGTATAGTCTGTAATGCTGAGCACCCCTTGAGTTGGTAGCTCTTCTGGTTCTGTGTCTGCTTCTGTTTCATCTATTGACCGCTAGGCTGGTGGTGCTTCAATCGAGAGTGGAAGGATAGTGACTTCTTTGATGACTTGCAATTGTATATCTATATCATCCAAGGTTGCCTCGATTATAATTTTGTTTAGATCATCGTCTTCATGCTTGTGATCATGTCTTGGATCATTATCATCTTCATCCTTGGTGTTTTCCTCTGTTGTTGATATGTTGCCTTCTATGAGCTTTCTTATGTTATACAGGGCCTTGTGATTGAATTTTTCAATAACCTCTTGTATTTTGACGAGCAACACTTCGTCTATTCTAAACGTTTCTGAGGTGATAGCTCTGGTGTCCAATTTCTCAAGTCTTTGCTTAGTTATCTGATCTTGAACTCTGCATCTGACAAGCACTGCTATGTGAGGACTTCTTTGGGCTCTTAGCTGTTGTCTTGTGCTTTCCATAAGGGCTCTGACTATTGCTTCTTTCTCTTCCTGAGTCATCATGTCTTGTTGGTATTCTACCAATCTTTGAGGCTCTGCTTTTGGAATAGCTGTTTTGACTGTGTATAGGAACTTCCCTTTTGGTAGTTTAGCTTTTTTACCCTTGTACTTTGGTCTCCTGTCATCTGGGTGAATTGATGTCATTGGACCCACTTTCTTTGGTTCTGCAGTGATAGTCGGTTGAGTGATAGCCGTGGCACTTGTTGGTATGGGGACAATGGCCAACTCTGCTGTTGATGACGTTGGCTCTGTTGTGGACAGTAGTTCTTCTTGTTCTGCCTTACTTGTCAGGATTTGGAGCCCTGCTGTCTTTGCAACTCTTTCCTTCTCCTCCCTGATTGCCAAGGCTTTTTTTTTTTTTTTTTTGTGTGTGAGGGGTTGAGATCGGCTCTTGCTCTACTATCTGGATACTCTGCTGTGTATTTTTTTGCTGAACTGCTCGGTATTCTTTCAGAGCTAGTTTTAGTGTATTGAGAAGATGTGGGTGACACTTTTTGGTTTTCACTATTTCTGTTGTCATCCTAGGCATTTTCTTGACTAGAGTTTGCAGTAGAGGAGGTACACCAACTGGCTCATTTGTCATGCTTTCATCATCCTTCGCACTAAGGATGGTTAGCTCCTCAATAACTCTTTTTCTGATGAAGATGTTATGCTTGAGTTATTGGATTATGTCTGTTCTCATCTTTGCCAGAAGTGGATCATCATCCTTACTTACTGGAGCATTCTCTAAAGCTACCAGTTTGACTTCCTTAGTAGGTAGTTCGGCAATCGATCTTCTAATCTGTTCTTTTCTGACTTGTCTCTATACTAGAGTGACATTCATTTTCTTTAGAAGATCCATCAGTGGATCCTTATATAGAACCGTTGTTGCATCTTACATCAGACCAGCTTCTGTCACTTCTTTTCTTCCGTGCAAAATATGGTGATAAGCTGCTATTGCAGATACCCAATTTCCATTCCTCATCCAATGGCTTAGATGTGTCTTCTCCATTCCCTAATACCTTTTTGGAAATTTTGCTGGTGAACCTGGTTCTTTTAGGTCTATTTTCTGGTATAAATATGCGTCTGAGAAGTATTTCCTCACCATACTTGGAATACATTACTTCTCTTCTATCAATGAAAAGAGTGCCAAAGTCCTTTCATTGACGTTACGAGTTTCTAGGTAGCAGTGGTTGAGCTGGAATGATAAACTCTCTTTCCTGAGACTCTTCTTCTTGTGTGTCGCCTTGTTCTTGAGTTGTTAACTGGTTGATGACTTCCTGTAAGGTAGTGACTTTCTCCATTTGTTCGTTTTGCCGATGATCTTCATATTCGTTGTTCTGCTGTACTATGTGTTCTACTGTTGCTTATTCTTTTGGTTGAGGAATTAATGGAGGATTGTTTACTTCTTGATCTTGGTTGAGTTCATGTTCTACCTGGCTTCTTATTTTCTCAGTAGAGGGATGCTGTAATGGTGTGGCGATTGGTTAATCTGTAGTAGGTTCTTCTGCAGTTGCAATTGCTTCACTTTTGATATATGTTGAGGTTTTTCCTACTGAGGCTTCTATATGGTCTAGTCATTATTTTGCTGAGATGAGGAGCTCTTATGAACTTGATTTCTTCTCCTTCTATGTCTTCTGTAGTGGTTTTCTCATCTTTTTCTCAGCACGTTCTGAAGTCTTTCTTTTTTATGGAGGTATTCTGGTTTCTTTTGCAGGTGAGGACTTTGTGGTTGTCTCTGCTGTGTCCTTGCTTACTGTCTCCATCTTTTCAAATGTTCCTGGAGCTTTTCTCATGAGTTTGAGTATTGAGGTTCCGATTCTTTTGTTGGCATTTATTGTCATTCCTTCCTTAGAGCTAGCCTTGATCTTCTTCTTGAAGAGCAGACTTATGATTCGTCCGAATGCATAGCTCTTCTTTTCCTTAAGCCGTTTGATGAACATTCAAAATACTAACTTACTCTAGTTTAGTTTTTCTCCAAGAACCAAGCCGGTCATCATTCGCAGTTGATTCTGATTCATATGATCCTTAGAGCCTTCTACAACCAGAAGGCACTTCTTTAGTACATCAGTAAGGAATTAATATTTCTCTTGGAAGTACTTCTTGAGCAATTGTCCCTTCTCTTGGGTATTTGTCATTATCTTATTCATTCCTTCCTGTATCTTGTCTGCTGATAGTTTTTCTGGCAGTATTCCATCATCATTGAGTTTAAGGGCTTCAGTAAAGTCCTTGACAATCCATACAATTTCTTTACCGGGTATAACTGTGATTATCCTTTCGCTATCCTGACTGATGTTAACAGAATCCCAAAATTCTAACACTCCTTGGACCAGGATTCTTGTTTCTTCATCAAGTAGTACCTGTAGACCAACATTAACAAGAATTTGGGTGATCTCTTTGATCCCCTCTGAAGAATTAGATGCCTCATCAATCAGCAAGACGTTTTCGGTCTTGATTTGTGAGGTCATCGCTCCCTTTCCTGCCATTTGTTGGTCTAAAAATCAAGAGTAAAAATTAAGATATGAGTAAAAACTTGATCTAGAAGTGTGAAACAAACTAAGGAACTATACAGATTGTCAAGAATTTGAGACTCAGAGATGTTTGTTTGTGTATGTTGAAAACTAGGGTTTGTCAGTAGAGAATGCAAGCTTGAGAGGTGAGTTGAGATGAGAAGAAAGGTAGAGTGTGAAAAATTTGTCAAAGTGTTGATATTAATAGGCAATCAAGACAACGGGCATGTGTAAAAATCGCAACGGCTATAATTTTCTCAGAATAAATTATAATCGTTGGAAAAGAATCTTTTACGCATCATCAGCAGAGTGCTGCCTTGCTTTGTTATGTTGTCCAGCAGAATGGTTATATACAACTCTATTGTTCCTTAATATTCACATTCTATCAATCCTAATTCTCCTCTGAAGTGAATAAATTTCTTCTCATCTAGTGGTTTCATGAAAATATCTGCCACTTGTTTATCTGTTAAGATGAATTCCAGTGTGACGTTCTTCTTCTGAATATGATCCCAGATGAAGTGGTACTTGAATTCTACATGCTTCGTTCGTGAATAGAACACAAGATTGTTTGCTATTGCTATTGTTGAAGTGTTGTCACAGTATATGGGTGTATAAGCAATGTGCATTCCATAGTCCAAAAGCTATGATCTCATCCAGAGAATCTGGGCCACACAACTTCTTGTTGGTATATATTTTGCTTCAGCAGTAGAGGTTGATACGGTTGTTTGCTTCTTACTGAACCAGGAGATTAGTTTATCACCCAGAAACTGACATGAGCTACTGGTACTTTTCCTATCCACTGTACACCCAACAAAGTCAGCATCAGACTAGCCACAAAGGGTTAGGTCTGAATCCCTTAGATACCACAGTCCTAAGTTTCGAGTTCCGTTGAGATATCTGATGGTTCTTTTTACAGCAGAGTAATGCGATTTCTTTGGATCTGTCTGAAATCTTGCACACATACACACACACACACAAAGAACATGATATCAGGTCTGCTTGCTATAGTGTATAGGAGAGATCCTATTATACCTCTGTATAAGGTGGCACTTATGGAGTTTCCTCATTCATCCTTTTCTAATTTGACAGAGGTGCTCAAGGGTGTTCTCATAGTACTGGCACTTTCTAAGCCGAACTTCTTAACCATGTTGTTTAAATACTAAGGTTGGTTTAGAAAATTCCTTTTGAGCTACGTTGAACCTGCAATCTAAGAAAATACTTGAGCTCTCCCATAAGGCTCATCTTAAATTTGATTTTGTGATCTCAACAAACTCATCGCAAAGTCCATTATCTATGGATCCAAAAATGATATCGTCCACATATATCTGCACCAGAAGAACATCCTTGTTGCTCTTCTTAAGGAATAGGGTTGTGTCTAGTTTGCCTCTTATAAACCCATTTTCGAGAAGATATGTTGATAAGGTCTCATACCATGCTTTTGGTGCCTGCTTCAACCCATACAGGGCCTTGTCCATTTTGTAAACATGATCTCGAAATTCATGATCTTCAAACCCAATTAGTTGTTCTACATACACTTCTTCTTGTAACTCACCATTCAAGAAAACACTTTAAATATCCATTATGATAGGAATGTGCAATCCCTCCATTTGTATAGAAATTGATGAACAAAACTTAAAAGTAAAACCATGATGTAGTTAGTGTGCTTAGGCTGGAAATCATGTTAGTAATCTGCAGTCTAGGTTTGATGCGAAAGAGCAGACGACCACAGATGAAGAGCATTGTGGGCTACCAGATGCAGACTATTATAGGGAGATTTCAGCAAAGTAGCTAAGACATACATTGACAACAAAAGGCCTACAAATGCTTTAGGATGTAGGATCAATCTTGTTGACAAGGGCTAACACAGCAACACAGAAAAGGTTGCAGCAGTGTTGGATGCAGATGAGGCTACAGCAGTGACCGGGTGCAGACGAGGTCTGAACAGTTCTAGGTGTAGACTAAGTGGCAGTAGACTGAATGCAGCAGAGCTGATTGCAAGGATGAACAAGGATCAAAGGATTGGTCAAATCGAAAATTTGAGGTATGAAGAATCTGTACTAGGATCAGAAAAGCTGAAGCAAGTCTGTCAACATCAGTGATAGGGTTACTGTGAGAAAATAGACAAAACTGTCAACATCTGAATAGTACAGTCATGGGTTCTCATCCCCTCAGCCTATAAAAGGGGATCAAAGGAGCTCA
>JAOVYX010001795.1:0-12335 GCA_035668315.1 Drosera spatulata | reverse complement strand
CTTCCACTACTACATTTTAAACTCATATTTATAGAGTGAAGTGGGTGCTTATAAATATTAATTTGACGTACTTGCGAAGGCACGCATCAACAAAGGAGATCTGAATTCGATAATCTTTATGCATGACCTGAAATCCCGTTATCTCCTCGCATCCTGATGGTTTGATAATTTATTGATACATGTTAAACTCAAGCTTAATTTTGTTGCTCCCAGATAACCATCACAATTAAATTCCCAATAGTTAGCATGAAGCAAAAGTAAATAAGTTTGAAGGCAGTAGCAAATATAGGAATCCTGGTTTACCAATCCAAGAAATAGGCATATGTTTATGCTTCTGTGTAACAACTTAACCAATAACACAAATAACTTGTTCTAACTTTGCAATGAAGATAGATTTTCTTTCTCAACGATTCTCAATTCCTATTTTAGAATACCAATTTCATAGGATTTTTTTTTTTTTTTTTTTTTTGTTTCAAACTCCTCAAACATAAGTGCACTTCCCTTGACATCTGAACCCATATGACTTATAACTTAGGATATATAAAACAGCATAAGCAAACACTAGTGGATCTAACCAGCACAATGAACATAGACCATAGTTTAACTATATATGGTCGTACAAATATCATAGACAACTATCTTTGTTGTCCAAAAAGATTTTTCACTTATGTAAGTGATAACTTCAGATTTACCATATATCAACATTGATAAGCAACAAAAGAACACACAGAAGTGTATATTTAGAAAGCACACATGTGCATGTTTCTAATACAAAATATTTTGAGGTTACAGACATAAAGACAATGTGGTGTATAGCTCTTATTCCTTACTTCCAGTGTTACCACCAGAGCATGTTTCCTCAATGTCACTTGATGGCACATCTTTTTGCTATCGAAAATCCACGATCATTGTTCTCTTCTATATTCTCATCTATATGAGCATCAGTGTGAATCTTTATAATCTTCAATCATAATTGTGATATTTTCAGAGCATATAAAGTCTTATATCTTACTATTATTCCTAGTAGATCAACCATCAAAATGTGAAATTTTATTAATATCGCATAACATCATCTTCCAGCCTCATCTCTACTTACTACTGCATAAGATCAAACATATAGGTCCTAAGACTAATATAACTGGTATCATGACATATCGTGCCACAACATCCAATTCCTCAGGTGTTGCGAAGAAAAATGCTATGATACTGATCACCCCACCAATGAGCGCAAGGTAGCAAGCCATTACAAACAACACTCCAAGAAAGAACTTCACCACTTGCTTGATCATCGGATGCATTGTATTTCTCTTTGATGAATTATAAGAAGGATTGATCCTTGAACCACGAAGGAGTTCAATGGCGTTTCACTCCTTATTTATACTACTTAGAGTATAAAGGGAATCAAGATAAAATCTAGACAAAATCTAAATTTTCTTATCTCCATGATCATGCTAATCTATGAAGTGACCCAATTGTCATGCATGGATAACTTTGTCAAACAAGATAAATGAGATCTAGATTTGATTTCCCAATCTTTGACATAATCTGAAATCTCATTATCTCATCACATTATCATAATTGTTCAGATATTGACCCATGTCGAGTTCAACCTAACTTTACTGCTCTTAAGCAACCACGGTAATGCAACTCTAATTCATTTAGCACATGGTAAGCAAGATTGATTCAGAGACATTACTGAATCTTAGAATCCTGGGTAATAGAATAGAAGATATAACATATACTTGAGCTTCTGTATACAAATATCAACCTTGAACACTATAACTTATTTTTCTTTTACCACGAAGGCAATCCGTATTTACAGCTCAAGTTCAGGTTATAATTCGTTTCTTTACCTCTATAGCTCTCAATTTTATTCTAAAATATTAATTACAGAATATCCCAAAAAATTCTTAAACATGAGAAATTTTTTTCTTTACCGCTGAAGTTTCCAACCTTGTCTAACTACCTATTGACATTTGTGGATATGTTTTGCATTAAGAAGATGAAATCTCCAAGTTCTTTCTGAAAGATTTTCTGTCCTTTTGTCACAGTTCTCACTACTTAGTTTGTACTCCATGTTTTTCTAGAAGCCCATATGAGATAAACAATATAGCTTCTTATATATCTTCAATAACAAATTATCATTGAGAGTTTAAGTTTTACGTATCACTATACTTTCCAAGAGTAGTTAACATAACACTAGCTTATCTCATATTTTACCCTTTCCTATATTCCATAATTTAATATAAGTCTCTTCATTTAAATAATCAAAATCTGATATTTGCAAACATATCAAATCTTTACCAGTATATGCCCTCAAGTTTCGTTTCCAACATGATCCTAGATGATTTCTAATCACAAAGTCATAACTTGGGCAATGCTAAATCTCAAATTGATACACGATTGAAACCCAAAAGGCATTATGTTTCCTTGTACTTGCATCATCAATTCATGGATCCATACAATTCATGTACTGATAAAGAGTATATATTAAATCTCATAGATTGTTGTCTCTCACAGTTCATTCCAGTAATATTTCCAATGCTTAATAAGCAAGTTCTTAACTCCCGATTGAAGTATTCTTATGAGGTTCGGTAAATCTTATTCAAAAATACATCTTTGAGAATACAACACTTATATCCTCAAAATAAAATATCACTATCATCCAAGCGTATAATACCTTACGATTACTAAGGCATCCAGCTCGGTGTTTAACCCAAGGGGAGTAAATAACTCAGCATTTGTTACTTTCAATTTGTTCTTCCATTCCCAATAACCCTTCATCTCAGCATAGAACAAAATATGAAATCGTTGACTATGTTCACTTCGTCATGCATAAGGTATAACAAACATTTCATTGCATAGAGATGATCTAAATAAGGAAAACGATCCACATAATTCTCATTTTGGCTCAACCTGTAGGTCTATTGTCCATCTCAATTATTGAACGTCAAGCAATCTTATGTCAATAACATGTCCACCTCATGTGTAATATGTCCCCATTCTCCATCTCAAACTTTAGTATTTATTAGTAATTGGTAAATTTCACTATCAGTTTTCAAATACATAAAAATTATCCTACATATCACCCTCGTCAACCGAATACTTTATAGTTCGTTTCACAAGTTATACTTCTCTAAGGTTAATAAAAATTAAACATATTTTTCATGCTCTCCCTACTACCAAAGTTCACATTGCTACATATTTTTCTCATACTTCATTTCTGAAAGCACATTTATGTGTTACATCATGTTGGAAACATCTATGTTTAGTCATGCTAGCATCTTTTCTCACTAAGCAGGTATTGCTACTCTCTTGATGGAAAAGAAGATCACATATATAATTTAACCTTCCAACATCAAGTGTATTAACTTCTCATACTTAAGCAAGATTGCTCACATATATCAAATCATGTATTTGTCTTCCCGCCCTTCATGATCAAGTTATCACTCATCTCTGAGAGTAAATCTGATTTATTTACTCAATCCAATTGACTCATTCCTCTCGTACTGTACTCAATACATGTTGCAATCCTATTCCACTATAGAAATTCTCATTATCCTTAAGTTCTATCCCAAATCACACATAGTAGCGGTACCAAACAAAATTCTCATTCAATAGCCATAGCCCAGATAGACACATCGGTCCTATTTCCCACTAGCATATTTATCACATGATATATATCCTCTCAATATCATTTTAGCACATCTCAAGATATAAAGGTTTTTTTTCCTGCTTTGTCTTATTTGCACAAGTGCTGTTTTAATTCCAATTAAGCAAACAGCCTATGAGCTCAATCTAATACAACGGATGATATCATACTCATCTTATATTTCATGCATTTATATTGTGCTTAGCTTATTCCCAAATGATTCAACTTAATTCCTATCCTAAACCTTTGGAACTGATACCAATCTATAATGCCCCGACTTTTCATTACTTATTAATGATACATATGACGTCACTGCCGCTGGGCCCAATGCCTCAGCTAGGCAAGCTATACTTCTTGGCCTAGTCATAAGAATTAAGCTTAGTTCACTTATACATGTTTAGTTTAGAAACTTATAATGCACTCAATCATATCTCAGAATATCACCTTTGCATCGGAATTTACATCTCTTTCTAAGATCAGAATACCTTTTACACAAAAGTTACATCTAGCATCAAATCTTAGGTCACACTTTTCCTTCAAGTCTTGCTCCTATATCAAAGAGAAGAAGAAAGACACAAAAAATAGTAACCGTGAGCTATAGGAGCTCAATAACGTGTCGACCCCTTATAAGGGATTACACGAGAGAAGAAGATAATAAAAGAAAAGGAAAATGATCACATAGATCCTTTGTTCCAGCACTCTGAAAATTATAATACCAATCTGACATTCACAATTGTCATCACAAGCATACCAATGATTCACCTTAGTCACATAAGCACCCTTAACACTACGTAACAATGCTCGAGACCATGCGTCCATCGATACTCCAGATATTATCGACGTCATTTGCTACCGTCATATCCTTTATGGTAATGAAAGTCAAGACCTCCATATCAAACAAACTGAGGCAATGACACTGTGATATGACAGGTCCCCAGTCCCAAGTCTCACGCACTGCTGTACTCAATAGTTCACTCAAGACTTTGTTATACTTACCATCATGTCAAACACACAGAGACAAAAGATAATAGATACCCTCAACGTTATAATTTTGTCATTGGCGAGACTTTTACAATTTCATAGATAAGCTTTACTCAGTTTTAGTAAAAAGGACATCCGCGAAAGGGGATTAGCCAAATCGAAGCCCAGGGTCTCCTGTGGTGAGATACCCTCATACCAAAAGGTCGATGAAAGAATGTCACTGTATAACACATGCGACAGACACAACGCTTGTTTTATGCCACGGAGTTATCTTACCAATATATGGATTTACACTCTTTTCACACATTCATCCTCATTATACTAGCAAACAAGACATAACACACACCATGCGATAACACTCTACAACACTCAGTATTTAGGTCACAGCACACAGTAGTTGCAGTCAGTATTTTACGTCAGGCACATTTAGTGACTACGTCCAAAGATTCCATTGCATATTATTATACCCACGGTATAATAACACGCATTGCCACACACAATAAATCTAAACGTAATCTTTTATCACAGTTCTTCACATGCACATGTTCAGCCTCGTCCTTAAGTGACGACGAGCAGCATTCCCAAGTCCTATAATATAATAGGATACGCGTATTAAGGCAACACTTGTGAATGATTGTTCACGTTATGGAATTAAGCATATTTATTCGTACTTCTTGAAAAACCGTCATCGTAACATTATGTGGTGATGCCAAACTTTCAGAAAAAAGCCTTTGATATTTATTTTGATAGTCCATGATGATGATTTTATGTATTTATCATCATTAGAAGTCTTTGTGAACATTTAGAGTTGTTTTGGGGTCAAAACGATTCATTTTTGGATGCATCCAACATGACCCTTCGACACGTTTAAATCTATAACTTCTCTTATACATCTTCAAAAATAATTTTGTAAAAATATATATAAACTAGACTCTGTATCCTTTCCACAGAATCAGAGTGTCCATCATGAAACATTACCAATAATAGCAGTTTATTTGTTCAAGTTTATATTTTCAGCAAGATCAGACAGTTTGACCTTGCTTTATTAATCAGTACATAAATCGTTTTATACAACTCCAAATCTAGATTTTTAAACTGTTCTGGAAATTAAACTTCAAGCTCTTTCTATTGATATAAGACTCATTTTCAAACTATTTCTGTGTAATTCCAGATCAAGTCACCAAGTTATCTCTATAACCAGTTTTTACAGATTAACATCATCACACATTTTGATTTATATCTTGAGATTCACAACTCTAAATCATGATCCATCAACTTTATCAGAAACTAGAGATGTGAATATTAAACATATAATAAGATCGAAATTTATCACAAAGCTTATGATTTTTCATAAAATTTCTAAACAAGATTATCACTTTCTAAAATTTTCCATAAAATTTCTAAACCCTAACTTCTCCACTTCTCCTGAAACTCTCCTTCTTCTCTTCTTTTACTTATCTCTTCTCTTGTATGACAAGAAGTATTTTTATGTTTGTAAAAAGTTTTTCAATGAGAAGAGAGCTTGTATTTATAGGAAATTAAATCAATTAAAATAGTTTTAGTGGATAATTAGTTGATATTTAGTGCATAAATTATTTAATTTAGGTGGAGTAGAAATTGACATAAAGGAAAATAAGTGCCAAATTAGGTTTGGGTCGTTTTTATATAAATATGATATTTTCGTATTAAATCCGTATTTTCCCGTATTTGCGTATTAGGTTGCATTTCATTCATATTTTGTAATTTTTTCCTTGTTATATCTTCAAACAAACCTTTTAACCCCACAAAATAAATTATAACGTATGATTATTTACTATTCCCGTTAATTATCGTGAAACTAAATTTTATGGAATTTTTCATATCCTTACCATATCTTTGTCCAGATTTTGACAAACGAATTTTATAACCCCGTTGTATAAATTAGGACGTTCAGTAATATAGTATTTTTGTTATTTTTGAGAAAATAAATTATCTCAAATTTTTCGGGTCTTTACTACTTACATTGTCAGAAAATTTTAGAACCTAAAGTTACAACTCAGCAAAGAATTTACCCATGTTATTCTCCTCCTCTGTTGCGCTTTGGAGGGTAGTCTTCATGTTGTCCTCCATGCCTTCTCTTCTCCCCCTGAGGCCTTGAGGGCTCTTATGAAGGCTTTCTGTACTTTGCTGACTTTTCACCTTCTGCTGCATCTTGAGGTCTTCTTTTGAGCTCTGCTGCAGACTTCTGCTTTGCTGCTGTTTTTGTTTCTGTTTCCTTCCCTTTTGCTGAAGCTTTCTCCCCTTTTTTGTTAGCATCTCCTCGAAAAGCTGTTGTGAGGGCTTCTATTGCAGTTTTGAGAGCTCTCAGCTCTGTGGAGGTGACCTGTTGAGCAGCAGTGGCTTTGGCAGTCTTAACTTGCAGTTTATTTTCCAACATGCCTAGTCTTATGTCATTATTGAGAATATACTCCTTATGTTGCTATTGAGTGGTCTGAAGTGAGGTCTGCAGTCTGCGTAGATCTGATGAATGTTAACCCTTGAGTTTGTTGATATTTGGTGATTGAGGGCATTACTCCATTGGATCTGTTTTAGAAGACCTTCAGCCATGTCAGAGAGAATATCATGAAACTCTTCAAAAAATTTGTTTCTGGTTTCGTTTTCTGAGGCTAACTTATCCCAAGAAGGTCTCTAAAAGCATCTTTTTTCCATTAATGCATGTTGTAGCCTTCTTGATCCAGTTGTCACAGCTTGTATTCCATAGTTGTCAGTGGAGAGAATGGAGAGACCTGTTATGGCTGTGTATTCCTAGCAATGGTTGTGTCTCTGACAGTGGAGGATGATCCTTCATGTGCTGTTGTCAACTTTATGTCTCCCAATGCTTGTCTCAGACTTCTTGATGCGGTTTGAGGTGTCATGAGTATATTAGAAGTTGTACCATACAGTAGAGCTTGTGGAAATCCAACATATGGAGGGTCTTCCATAGTTTGCATTAGTCCAAAGGAGGATGTGGGAGTGAACACCAGGTTCAGAGGTGATATTCCTTGAGGTTGCATATGCTGCAGAGCACTCATTAGGTGCTCCTTGAGTTCCTGAAGCGTCACCCCTTTGGAGCATATGTTTTTTGCAGTCTACCCTTCCTTGACTACTGAGGTCATTTTAGAGCCCTCGTCTTCAACTATGACCACTTCCTTCATCTTTGTTGTAATAAGTTCAAGGGGTGTGATCTCGGTGAATGCTCCTTGATAAGTGTGTTCCTCCTTTTCTTCAGACTGCTCTGCAGATGGCTAAATTTCTTTTGCTGGTGTAGTCTGCTTAACCTCTGCTGCCCTTTCTTCGGAGGTTGGCTCTACTGCTGCTGTTGACCCTTCTGTTTCTGGATTGTCTACTGTCTCTGTTGCTTCTGGCTCTTCTGTTTGCTCTGCTACGGGGAGCTCTGCTGTCTCTGCTGCTTCTGGCTCTTCTTTTTGTTCTGCGGCGGGGAGCTCTACAATGCCTTCTCTGGTAACTTCATCAATTATTTCATCATCATCATGACTTTCTTCTTCTTGATGGTTACTATCATCATGGTCATTACCATCTCCAGAAGATGGTGGTCTACCAACAGTTGGTCATGACATATAATCATAGATCTATGGGGTTGCTGCTCTGACATGCTTGTCCACCAATCTTTTCAATTCTGCTTCCACCTCAGGTGTGTGGACAAACTCCACAGCTTGTAGTTAAGCCTGCTTATGCCTCTTTGTCCTTAGAGCTGAGTCCTTGATCTCTAAGACTCCACTGAAGAGGATGTATGGTTCTGTGGGTCTCTTCTTTTTGGTAGCCTCCTTCCTTTGAATAAGTATGAGTTGCCCTATCTCAGCTTCATATATATTATCCACGATGCCAATCTCTCTCCTAGTTCCATCAGGATTGATTCTATATCTGGTGGCAGGTCCTGATGGAATCCATTTTGGCCTCCTAGCTGTAGCTTTCGGCTTCCTCTTTAATGGAAGCTTATGTTCCCAGATAAACTTCTGTATCATGGCTTCCTTTTTAGGTTTTCCCAATAGTTTATCTGTCCTTGATCTGTACTTTTTCACCTTTACCTTTGTGGCTTGGACGGTTTGCAGAGCTTCTTTCATTGCCTTGTTTTCTGCAGCTCTTGTTGTCGTCGTTGTTGTAGCCCAGACTTCTGATGCTATTGAGGGGTATTTTGCTTCAACTCCTACTAACTCCATTCTAGCAGTAGAGATGGGAATGAGTGATGTTGTATATGATTCCACCTCAGGTGTAGTAGACCTGATTGCTAGGGAGACTGCAGCAGAGGTGCTGAAGGGTTGATCAGTCTGCATCCTTCTCAGGTTGGCCTCAATGTCTTCTATTTCTCTTCTTGTGTATCCTTGAGCACTTAGCTCCTATCTGAGCTATGCCATAGGTGCTTTCCTAATTTCCTGATAGCTTTGTTGCGCTTCCAGGATGAGCTTCTGGAGATTTTCATCAGCCTCTGCCTTGAGGTACTCTAGTGCAATATTTGCATCGTGGAGTACAGCTATTTCTGCCTTCTTTGGAGGGATGGCCTTTGATGATGTCCCTCCTTCATTGGTTGCAAGTGGAATAATTTTTGGACTCTTTTGTTGATTCCCCTACAATGACTTCAGTCTACTCGTTTGCAAGAATTGGCTGTGTTATTTCTTCTTCTCAAGCTACTGACTGTGCAGTAGGTGTCCTTTGACAAGGTCTCCTCTACTTCTTCCTAGGTCTGCAGGATGGCCTTGATTTGATCCTTTGAGAATTCCCTGGACACGATTGCCTTCTTGACCACGTCTGCTAGAAGCTTATATGATTTTGATAGGTACTTCTTCATTATCTTGATCCCTTCCTTTTGATGTTCCTTGCTCAGCATCGCGTGTCTACCATCGCTCACCACTGAGGTTGGGATATTTCGAGGTCTATCGTTTGAAACTTTGAATAGTTGTTCAAAGTCCTTGGGAGTAACAGTAATTCTAATCTTATTACTGGAGGTATATGTGATGGATTCGAAGTTGTCTGCCACCTTCGTATATTCTTCATCGTATATTCTGCTAGTCTTCTCGCATAGGTATTTCAATCCAGCATCTTGTATGAGTTTTGCAAGTTTTTTTAACTTCATCAGATTCCCTTTCTAGGGTTTCGAAGTCCAGGACAACTCCAGTCTGCAATGCTACTTTCTTTGATGGGCTTCTTCTTTCTTGATCTTTGTCGTTCTTGGATGTTGTATTAGAACGGATGTTGGCTATTTTCGAAAGTATTTGTGATTGAATTTGATCGCTCGTGAAAGTTAAGAATTGGAAAACTCGAGCTAGGATTTGCAGTAGAGGGTAAGAGAGTTTTAAAATTCTTAGGGAGAGAGAGAGAGAGAGAGTAAAAGTATTTTGTGTTCAAGAATTTTGCATATTTATACTCACTCGAAAGTTACCATTGTGATTTAAAAAAAATAAAGACC
The DNA here is from genome assembly GCA_035668315.1 of Drosera spatulata. NCBI lineage: Eukaryota > Viridiplantae > Streptophyta > Magnoliopsida > Caryophyllales > Droseraceae > Drosera > Drosera spatulata. The sequence continues at coordinate 2,262 of JAOVYX010001795.1, read as the reverse complement.
GTTACATGATTTTTCATGATTCCAGTCATTTATTTGACTGTTGCGAAAATGTAGATAAATTATTTTAAGGCTGTTTTCTTGTAAAAATCAAAATGCAGTAGAGGAAAATCAATGTGAGTCTGTATCTTACATGTGCAGTAGAGCAGTAGAGCATTTTTTGCCATTTACTCATTTAAATCAATCATACCCAATTCGCCTTGAAATTGGATAAATTTACTCTCATCGAGAGGTTTTATAAAAATGTCTGCAATTTGTTTTTCTATTGGTATATATTCCAATCTGATATTACCTTTTTGCACATGATCCCAGATAAAATGGTATCTGACATCTATGTGCTTGATCCTTGCATGAAAAATTGGATTTTCCGAAATTGCCATGGCAGATGTTTCATCACAAAATATTGATATTTTTGAAAATGAAATGTCATAGTCTGTAAGTTGGGACCTCATCCATAATACCTGTGTAAGTTGAGGTAATGGTTTGCTTCATGCTAAACCATGATATCAATCTTACACCAAGAAATTGGCATGTTCCATTTGTGCTTTTCTTGTCAACCCTGCAACCTGTGAAGTCTGCATCTGAATAGCCTGTTAGTATGAAATCGTATTCCCTAGGACACTAGACACCCAGATTTGGAGTTCCCTTGAGATATCTCAGGATCCTCTTTACCGCAGTCTAATGGGATTCTTTGGGATCAGATTGATATCTAGCACCGACGCAGACTGAGTATAGGGTGTCTGGTCTGCTTGCAGTTAGGTATAAAAGTGATCCTATTATGCCGCAATACATTGTTTGATTTATTCGTCTCCCGCACTCATCCTTGTCTATTTTTGCAGCTGAGCTCATAGGAGTTTTCATATGACTTGCATTTTTTAGGCCATATTTCTTAATTATATTCTTTAGGTATTTTGCCTAATTTATGAATATTCCAATATTTAGTTGTTGAACCTGAAGACCTAGAAAATATTTCAGCTCTCCCATTAAACTCATTTGAAATTTTGATTTCATTAAGGCAGCAAATCTTTCACACAGCTTATTATTAGTGCAACCAAATATAATATGATCTACATAGATTTGCACTAAGAATGTATGCTCGTTATGTTTCTTAAGAAATAGGGTGGTATCTACCTTTCCTCTCTGAAAATCACTTTTACACATAAAGGTTGAGAGTGTTTCGTACCATGCCCTTGGAGCTTGTTTTAAGCCATATGAGGCTTTGTCTAACCTGTAGACATGATTCGGATGTTCAAAGTCTTCAAATCCAGGAGGCTATTCAACATAAACCTTTTCTTGAAGTTTTTCATTGAGAAAGGCACTCTTCATATCCATCTGATATACTTTGAATCCTTAGTGTGCAGCATAGGCAAGGAACATTCTTATAGCTTCCAATCTTGCAACAGGGGCAAAGGTTTCTTAAAAGTCAATCCCGTTTTCTTGTGAGTAAACTTTTGCTACTAGCCTAGCCTTGTTTATGATGATTATTCTATTTTCATCAGTTTTATTTCTGAACACCCACTTGCAGCCAACAACTGGATAGTTTTTGGGTCTAGATACTAGATACCACACTTCATTTCTCTGAAATTCATTCAATTTTTCCTGCATGGTATCAATCCAGTTTGGATCACTCAAAGCTTCATCTATTGTCTTTGGCTTCATTTCTGATATGAAACATGCAGACGGGCATTCTTTAGTTGTTTCTCTTCTAGTCTGTATGTGCCTTGATCCATCTCCTTTTATCTTTCTATTGATCAATAGTGATCCCTTCCAGTTGTTGTCGTATTGTGGGGTGCTCTGGTTCTGCTGCAGTGATGTTTCCTTCTATGTTTGCAGACTGCTCATCCTTTTTTGCAACATCAGAGCTCTTGTTTGCATCCTGTTCATCATCTATGCATGCACATTCCTCATCAAAAGCATTAACAGTACGAATGGATGTTTCAGATTCATCATAGGAAACGTGAACTGATTCCTCAACTGTTTGTGTTTTCTAGTTGTATACTCTGAAAGCTTTGCTAGTTGTGGAATATCCTAGAGACGTTCCTTCATCTATCTTAGGGCCCAATTTTCCTATGTATTGTTTATCATTGTTGTGTGTAGCATTTGCATCCAAATGCATGAAATTACTTGACACTTGATGTCTTTCCTTTTCACAACTCATAGGGAGTCTTTTTATGTAGTTTGTTGATGAGTATGAAATCACACATCGTTTCGTTATTCTAAACGTTTGTTTTTATTCCCTTTAAATTGTCTAAATTACATTTTTAG
>JAOVYX010001794.1:0-12336 GCA_035668315.1 Drosera spatulata | reverse complement strand
AAGTGCTGAAACTGTTCGTGATCATAAATTTACATTGTTGATACAGTCGACACTCAACTACTTGAATATTTGGGTACGTGTACAGAAGCACATTCATTTATGGTGCATATTATTGTTGTCACTCGTGCTATAATTCTGAAACTAGTAACTTATTGTCTTGTTGCGAAAAACACGTGATTAGTTCATTGCAGTTTGTTCCTCTTCCAGTTTGATCATTAGTCATTCAACCCCTTCAAGTCGAGTTTGAAATTTTTTCAACATGCTTCTTATTGTCTTGCACGTGTCACAAGGCCACTTGGCACTCACAAACATCGTAGAAGCCTGGTGTTAAAATGCGTCTCGAAATATGAGTTTATTATGTTATTGAAAAATACATGATGAACTCATTGTAAATATGATTCTTTTCCTTAACAAGTCAATTTGTTCATTAATTTTCCAGAGTTAAATGACAATAAATAGTTTCCTTTTTATTTACATCGTACATTGTCATTGTCCAGTTGCTTTGTTCCCCCGTCTCATATTAATCGTAACATTTTTTTTATTTGATCAGTTTAAATAAAAATTACAATCTTTTTTTTCGGTAACATTTTAACATAAAAAATATCAAATCAATCTCCTTTCCTGTAATACACCCATTATCTCCTCTCATAAGAGTTACAGTAAATCTCACTGTCTAAAAAAAATCTTTCTTTGTCAAAATTCACACAAATTCAACACTCGTATAAATTTTTGTGTCAGATAAAAATATTTTAATAAATATGGGACGGAGGGAGTAGATGTTTTTATCCTTATCAATCCAACAAACAAAGAAATCAACTTCATAAATTTCGTTTTCATTTTTTTTTTCCAATCACATTCTGTTCCTTTAACTTAGCTAGCTTGCTAGATTGGTCCATCTTTGCTTGTGTTTTTGTTTCTGCTTTGGAGTTTGAGGAAATCAAAATTCCTCGACTCATAACAAGGATAGTCCCCATTTAATTAGAATTTACACCATGTCTTGTTTGGTATTGATTTTGATCCTTGTAATCAATCTTGGTTATTGCCAGCGAATTTAAACTGCGTTTTCTCTTTTCTTATTGTATTTTGCAAAACAAAGAAACACAAGTAGAAAATCAGGAAAAAAAAAATGATTGCAATTAATCGTAGTTCCTGCGGTTTGCTTCTCTTATGATATTCAAGAGCCTGTTTCCAAATGATCTTATTCATGGTGGAGTGTTTTTAATTTGTTATCTTTCATTGTTTCTAGTTCTGGTTTTCGCTATTCTCAATAGCAGCATCAGAAAGTTGAAGTTTGTCTGGCACTGTATAGTGCCACCTCAAGAGAACGTAAGCAGCTACACGTGTGATATTGGTCACGGGGTCTAACGGACATTGAATCTGAAAATTAAAAATGCAAAAATCACTGATAATTATGTCATCAGAAAGTCTATATTTTTTTTATAGGGATATTAGAAACAGTTGGTTGCCTTAGATTCTTGTGGTCAATATTGATCAAGATTTATGTGACTTTTACGCTAGTGTAGTTGTGTAAGGATATGGATCTCACCTTGTTTTTCACTTTAGGCTTCCTTGGTATAAAAAGGTGTGTGACCATTAGTTCCCCAATGTCGAAAAAGGATGACTGGTATAACGATAATGCAACTCATACCCAAAACAGGAGGACCAAGCACATAGACTCATCCCCACACCAAAAAGCATTGCCCTGCTTGAAATTGTAGGTTTATTTGAAATTGTAGGTTGTCTGCTGCTCAAGTGGAGAAAATCTATAGGTAAGATGATTTACCGTAGATTTTACTTCAACGTTTATATAAAAAAAACTATTTTTTAATATCTTTAAAAATCGAACCTAATCCATGTTTAGATGAAAATAATTTATTATTGAATCAAGTTATGTTTTATCTAACATACTTAGGAGGAAATAGAGAGCATTTAATTCATCTTTGTTGAGAGTTGATATATGTCCCTAGTTCAAGTAACAAGGCACGCACTCCCTAGTCCCCACAAACCCACAAAGAAAAGGGGAGAAAACCAAGAAATCATCAAAATGAAGTTTAGGATGTGTACCACACATGGAGATGACTCATGGATGATGAAGAAGATAATAGAAATGTCTAAGGGGAGGCGGTGGCTACTTTACACTTTATGGACCCTTTACTGTTGTTAGTGGACAATGATACACAAATACTACAAAATAAAATTGAGATTCATATGTGGAAAAATGACATGATGGGAACTTTTAGCAAGTAGGGTTTGATCTTATTAGTTAGGACTCTTGAGAAAACTTCAATTTATTACGATTTAAGGAAAAACAAAAAAGAAAAATACACGATACCCATCAGCCTTTTTACGTACTTTTTTTTTTTTTCTTCTTGAAATCGATTGTCTACTTTTTCTACTAATACTTTGGAATTATGCTTTTTGACAAAGAATACAATATCGATCATGTTTATACTTGAAAGAGTCGTATTCTTCGAAAAAACCTCATTACAATGGAAAGAGTCATTTTTGTTTCTTTTTACTTTTGTTTACGAAAAACAAAAGAATATGCCGGAAGGTTAAATTAATGGAGTGGAGTTGCCTGCCGTCCAACCTCAACAATATTTATATTGTTTTCAAACAAACATCGTTGGATCACAAAACAAATATTAAACAAAAACAATATCGGTTTCATTGCTGTTTTTTCCTCATCCTTCGATTTCCTGTGTTATCTCTCCCTAAACTAATGTGAGTGAGGGATTGTTGAAAAGCAAATTAAAGAATATGGTATATGCACGTCAAATAGTTATCATCTATGAAAATGATAATATATATAAGACATCAATTTATAATAATATATCATAATTTATTTGAGATAAAAAAATATATCAATTTTTCTCTAATCTATCTCAAAAGAGAAAAAAAATCCCAGTGGAGTGTATATAATAGAAATATGAACGGAGAGGGTTTTATTTCAATGGAAGCCACTTTATGAACACGAACATTTGCTTCACGTTGTTTATGATCAGGGATCAAACCATAGTGCAGTCAGTCAGGGCATGACGTGGGACATTGCATCGCGACATGGGATGAGACATTGCATCGCGGTAGGGCATTGGAGATGCCAAAGTGCAAACGCACTTTGGTTTCGTGCATTTCTTAGATTTTGAGGGTCTCTTCCCTCGTAACTACTATCACAAACTTTAACGCCTGACAAAATTCTTCCTTATTTTTATATTATAAATAATATTTGTTTATTTGTTTCGTCTCGAAATATATATAATACAATCTTTTTATATAAAATATATCAAAACAATCAACTTTTGTTATTATATATCCATTATCTTCTCTCACAATTGTTACAGATTGTTTCAGTATCATTAAAAAAATATTATTTCTTTATTAAATTTTATAAAAATTGAACACACACATAAATCTCTATGACGGATCAACTAATTACCCATATTATGAAACGAAAAGAGCAATTATGGATCATGTAAAATTGTGTAGGGATCAGAAGACCACGGGGCGACATGGTCTGTTGTCACGACGGCGTGACAAGAAACACTGACTACAGGGACGAAGCCAGGTTCATCATTTTGTTATTATTTATCGATCCCCACAGTATTGGGCATCAATTGATTGACTCGTAACGTTGCACTCGAATTCCATGAACGTCAAACCAAATATAAGACTAATCCTTGAATTGAACTTACTGTCTGATGGCTGACTGTCGCAATTGTTTTTGTTTGAATCTAACAAATTTGGGGAGAAAAGGAAAGGTGCCGAGTATTGACACAGGATTATCAGATAAAAGAATAGTCTGACGAGGGCTTTGGTGTTTTATTACAAGTACTGTATAAATTAGATATAGTTTTGGCAGCATGCAGCAGCTAGCCGGCAAGCATAGAGATGATAAAACCCGCGATATTCGATCAACAAGTAAAAGACGCGTTTGCTTACTTGCTACCACAAGGCCGTGTCTATTTCCATGTTCAAATCCAAAGAGCAGAGACCGTTGGATCCCCTCGTGTCTCTCTCATTGGTCAATTGCTTGAATTTGATCATATACGTACCTTGACGGTATGGGAAGTGGGACTCCAGCTCTCACCACTGAAAGCCAGCTACCTCTTTATGAGCCATATTTTATCATCGTTCTGTATGCATGTTTTGTTCATAAATATCTTATTTTATTGGATCGACTAAAAAAAAAGAATTCTCTATTGGATTTTTTTTTTCAAAGAAACTTACACGAAATATTAAAGAAATAGTGTATCCTAAGAACTAAGAGGCGACGAAATCTATCTCAACACAGTAAGTTCCATAATCGAACTAATCAACTAAGTATATATCATATGCACCAGCGACCACGGAGTTCTATGTTTCAGCTTAACATGTTCCTTAAAGCTACTTATAATACACAATCTTTTTCTTTAAATCTCATTACGTCTGTGCTGTTGCACCCATCGTGTCGAAAGGAAGACTTGGATGTTCGAGTAAGTTTGACCACCCTCGAAATAGGAGGTTAACATCAATCTTTATTTTCTTAATTTGTTGGCTATGTAACTTTAGTTTTTGGAATAGGATTAGTTATAAATGTGATGGTCCTGTAACATGAAGAGGACCAATTTCCAACTCTCACTGCTGTGAGTGTTTAGTCCCCTCAACTCAATCCAGTTGAAAGCTAACCATGCTTGGGTACGTAGCATGGGTGACCTTAACAGTGACGCTTTCATCTCATTTGCGACACTCTGAGATTTCATTTTCGGACAGCAACTCGATCTATATGTTACAAGGAATATTGGTACGGACCATAGGAATAGTTAGGCTAAACAAATGTGGTCACAAAAATTATCCATGATTAATTACTCTTTCCGTTTCATTATTTTTGCGTCTTTTTGTCATTTTAGATCGTTCCTAATAATTTACTGTGTTTTTATATTTGAAAAGTTTTATGTGATTGAAAAATGAAAAAACAGAGAAAAAAAATTATGTGATTATGGATTAAAATTAAAAAAAAGAAAAGAAATAAATCTGAATTTTTATATATAAAATGAATGTTATAAAAATATTGGGACGAGGAGTATTTATCATGAACACCGTTCTACTTCCAATATATAAAGTCTGAGTTACCAAAGATTACTCATGTCATTAAAGGTGGATGTGTTGCTTTGAGAACATCATAACAAAATGCGTTAGATAATCGAGCAACTGTACTCTGGGCTTGGTTCCTATGATTACTGGGTTGATTATTGAGTAATACACGTGTCCGGTGTATCATTTAACTTTTTGGACTTTGATCGAGTGCTGCTAATCATTATTGCTTTTGATGAATGTTAGGTAATAGGAGATCGAGCAGTACAGTATTACATACGTCTACAATCGATGATCATAATATATGAATCTACACTAATGTTTTCTGCGTTCTAAAAACAATTGCATCACTTGAGGAATCTGTTCATCATTTTATCACTTACAACAACGATTTTTGGAAGACCATAAATGATCGGAACTTAAACTTCACCACCACCATTGCACTATAAACTCGCGTCAGATGATTGTTCTATCATTATAATCAAAGTTTTTCTTGACAAAAATTCTTTCCGCATCGTGCTGGATGATAAATTTCTTGGGATAAATCGAATATGATAGTAGTACTAGAATCTCCACCTAACTCCCGCTTTTCTTAACGTACTACAGTATTATTCATAATCTGCTGGTAATGGTCGATGGGGTAAGTTGAAATAGACGTTTATTTTATCCTTATATGTCAATGGACAATGGTTCAAGTTGAGCACAACCCTATCAATTGACCTATGCTTACTTTTTAGACGAAGAAATACCTGTTGGTTTTTCTATGAGCATTTACTGATAGTTTCCCAAATACTTATTGGATTACTATATTGATAGTTTCCCAAAGTAATTTCCTTTTCTGGGCAGTGGACAATGTAGGAGATGCCACACCTAAAGGGAATTAATAACTTATTCATTTTGCTTAGACAAGAACAACAAAAAAGGAGTTGGCCTTCCAAAATTACTACCCTGAATAAGTTTAACACAAGTACTAATACTTCGGACGATAATAAGAGAAGACCCATAAAAAAATAAGAAATATATCTAACATATTGTTAAGTGGAGTTGGGTAAATGATAAGTTGTTATACTCTAACTACGAGATTAGGAATTTGACACATGAGAATATCAGAAAACAATCTTTCTATTTAAAATTCATATACATATCCTGTATTTGACGGAATTATGTGGATGCGTTTCTTTTCTTTCTTTTATATAGATAGAAACAATTGTCACAACAGCAAGAAATTAAGAATTACTTCCATTATCCCAATATAAGTGTAACTGTTTAATTGACAATATTTATCGATACAAAATTTTGCTTCCGTCATGGGATATTGAAGTCATGAAACATCAATTTTCACAAAATTATTATTTTTTCATAAAATTTTAATGGAATGTTAATAATAGTTTATGTTATCTTTTTCAATACTTTGACAATAACATAATTTTGTTGAATCATTAAAAAAAATAAAACTTCTTAAATACATAAATGATTAAAAATGTAAAAAAGGTAAGTATTTATCATGAGACTTGGGAATATGAATCTCTACTTCAACAAGAGTAAAATTCCCAATTTTTTGGAATTTATTTTGGCTTTAGTTTCTCGTGACAGTAACTATTTATTGTTGTATGATGAATGTAGCCACACGCATAATTAATTACCAAACAAACCAAGCCTCATTCAGTGATTCTAACACACACAGAGAAAACAGAGAAAGATAAAAACCTCACCAATACACACACTCCTCCTAATTAATCTCTCTCCCTCTCTCCCTCTCTCCCTCTCTCCCTCTCTCTCATTCTCCTGTCCAAAAAAAAGCAGAAAAAGAAAGCAAAAGAGAGAAAAAAACCAAAGCAAAACCAAAACCAAAGCAGTGAAAGCACTGAAAGCAGACACAAATGCAAACCCATTTCCTCCTACAAATCACACCTCATTTCCTCCCATAAAAAATGCTCCCAATCCTCACCACCACCACCACCTCCGCCGCCGCCGCCGTTACCGGAACCACCACATCGGAGTCGAGAGCAGCGGCGTCGGTACATGCGGAGTTGATCGCAACACCCGCATTCTCATTGAAGATCTTCCTGTTCCTGTTCCTCCTCTTGATTCTCCTCTGATAATCCACTCTCTCTCTCTCTCTCTCTCTCTCTCTCTCTCTCTCTCTCTCTCTCTCTCTCTCTTCGTCTTCACTTGAGTTTGATTTGTAGTGCGGTTGCTGTGAATCTGAGACCGCAACTGTGTGCTGAGTCGTTGAATTAGGGTTTGAGAGTGATTGCAATCGATGCATGAAACTGAAGCTGTTGTGATTCGCTTGTTGATTTTGTATGTAATATAGCAATTTCTTTGTTTGGAGTTGGTGAGATCTCCGATTTCATCCTGTTTTTGGATGTTTTTGGTGATTGAGAGGGATTATTACAGGTTGTTGCCTTGTAAGGAGAGATAGATAAGATAACCACAAGTGAAGAGTGTTTTTGGATAGGTTTTGTGGTGTTGTAGAGTTTGGTAACTGTTGAATTTGGATAACATAGCATATTGGTCAATATTTTCTCGATTTGATACTCAATTTGGAGGATACAACACGAGAGCGACAGTTGCAGTTACACAAATCCTCTTTGTGTGTCTGTGTGTGTGTGTTTTGGGGTGAATTTGGGATTACAATTGATGGGAGTGGCTGATAGTCCTATCAGAGATTTGGTTCAGAAACTGAGATCATTGGTTGCTCCTTGGAGGATTCAAACTCAGAATCAATCATCTCTTCTTCATAGGTCAAGTAGCACGGAGTTGGTCGATATGGCAGAGGGCGGATATGATTGTTGTTGTTGTAGCGAGTGCGATGTGAGTTTCGGGGAGTTCTGTCTTAGGTATAGTTGCAGGAGTTGTGGGCGAGTGCTTTGTGGTGCTTGTGTTCGTCGTGGCGGCGGTTCTGTTGTTATGATTAGTGGGGATGAAGGGGGTAGGGATGGAGATAAGGTGATTAAGTATTGTAAATCGTGCTCCAAGGCTTCTAGGAAGGTTAATGTTGAGAAAGTGCATCCTTCGGTTTCCCCGAGGGTGAGCCCTGAACCGGGTTCCCCGTGTGATGTTGGGAAGATTTGTTGTGGGAACGATAGACAGGATGATGATGATTGTGGTTTGGGTGATGCCTTTGAAGGACATGACTATGAGCTTTCTCCCAGTGAAGTTTCTAGCAGATACTTGAGCCCAGTCCCTGATTACCTTTCTCGGATCGTGGTCTGCCGTTCCCCTCTCCGGTATGATTATTGTCGATTCTTAAATATGCTGGACTATGATGATCATTTGCCCTATATTCAGAAATTTCAATCAATATTGCTTAATCTAGATAAATATTACTCCTGTAATTTTAACAGTATGTCCCGTAAATGTAAGAAGTGAACTTAAGTATGTTCTTTGTCTTCCCATGTCCTTTCGAACTTCTGTTTCTGCATCATCCTCTGTAGCGATATTGTTCACCTAGTGCAGCATCTTCTCTGACAAAAAGTTCTGATTAACTTTTCTGATATCAAATTTCATTTGTCGTAAATTTTGATTTGTTAAGAGTTTCTTCAGTTTGTTTAAGCTGGGATCGGTACATAGTAGCTTTTTGAGGATGTCCAATACAAATCAACATTTTTAGGCGTGGAATGGGTTTCTTCCTTTTCTGGGTTGCATGTTTCGTTTTACTTTAATGTTTTATTGTTCTCTTTAGTTCTGTTTTGCCATTGTTTCATAGTCATAGCTACCAGTGCCATGTCGCCTTAAGGCTTATTTGGTTCAAACTTTTATTCCCACAATTCTGTTCTTGCATCATTGAGCATCTTACTCATTTACCATATCATTATTCAGGAGTGATGAAGACGAAGCAGAGGACTCTGCACGACATTTTTTCACCCCTTCAAGTGAATATTACAATGACAGTTCGGATCTTGATGTAAGTAGCGTTAGTGCTTTCCATGAGAGTTATGGCTTCAGGTCAGCAGGATCAAGTCGCTCAGAGAGTCCGATTCGGGTCGATATTAATCAACCTAGATATGGACATCCTGTTCAGCAAGAGAAAGAGAGAATCTTGCTGTCTCAAAATGATGGTGTCTTCGACCAAGAAACAATGGGTGTTTCACTGAAGCATGAGAGGAGGAACAGGGTTGCGGAGAGTTCTGATGGTTGTCTTGATGAAATTGTTCTTCAGAGCGAGGATGGGAAATTTACGGAACCATTGGATTTTGAAAACAACGGTCATATATGGTTTGCTCCAGCCCCTGAAGATGAAGATGATGACGTTGATTGCAATTATTTTGAGTACGATGACGATGACGACGACGACGACATTGGTGGGTCAAGTGGAGTTTTTTCAGCTAGTCTCAACAGTTTGTTCCCTGGAAAAGAGAAACACAGTGTTGAACATGAGCCCATAAGGACTGTGATACAAGGTCATTTTAGAGCTCTTGTTTCGCAATTATTGGAAGGAGAGGGAGTCTCGTTTTGTAGGGAAGACAGAACTGAAAACTGGCTGGATGTTATCAGCAGTTTGGCATGGCAAGCTGCGTGCTTTGTGAAACCGGATACCAGCAAGGGAGGCAGTATGGATCCTGTTGATTATGTAAAGGTCAAGTGCATTGCTTCAGGAAGACCGAGTGAAAGGTGGGCAAATATTGTCCTCTTGGTGTATTTCAGCGTCTGTTCCCGGAAACTTATTCAAAACGTTTTCAAAATTTGATCTGTAACCTGTTTGAAATCGTTGCATTACATGATCATTTGGTTTCTGTTGTTTGTGCAGTACTCTTGTGAAGGGAGTTGTTTGTACAAAGAACATCAAGCACAAGAGAATGACTTCTCGATACGGGAACGCCAGGTTGCTACTCTTAGGAGGATCACTCGAGTATCAAAGGACCTCAAATCAGCTGGCATCATTCAATATGCTGCTTGAAGAGGTTTGTCGTCTCAGACTTCTTTTAATGAGGAAATAAATTGTTAATAGTTTCTTAGGTGTGATTTTGTCATCTTAGCAGGAGATGAATCATATCAAGGTAATTGTTTCAAAGATAGAGGCCCATCGCCCGAATGTTTTGCTGGTCGAGAAGAGTGTGTCTCCGTATGCTCAGGAGTATCTTTTGGCCAAAGAAATTTCATTGGTCTTGAATGTTAAGAGACCTGTACTGGATCGAATAGCCCAGTGCACTGGTGCTGTTATTACTACTGTTGGGAATCTACCCAATGCAAGGATAGGACAGTGTGAATGTTTCCGGGTGGAGAAAGTCCACGAAGAACTTGAACCTGTCAATCTGTTTCACAGAAGGCCTTCTAAGACCTTGATGTTCTTTGAAGGCTGTCCCAGACGTCTAGGTTGCACAGTAAGTTCCTGAACCCATTTTTAAGCACCAAATCTGTTTTCTATTGCATTTTCATCTTGCAGTTCTTTCTTTAGTGATATATCGTATGTGACTTTTTATAGGATATTCCTTTTTATGTGGAGGACCATTCCTGTAAGGTTGATGACTATGCTCAGCTAATCTGCTGTAGGATGCTATCTTATTTGTGTCTACTGGTTTTGGACTTCTGAACCATTATACAACAGCAGCTAAATCTTTACTCGGGAGGGAGAATAAGAGGCATATTTTTGCATCCCAGTAGTGCTAACTGGGCATATGTTCAACCCGTACATGAAACTTTTTTACTTTTATTAGTAGTTGTTCAGGGAAATGACTTTTTCCTCTGTGATTTTGTTATTATCATCCCTCCAAACTCTGCTGTTATTTCCAGTGCGACACGTAATGGCCTAGAATTATTTGGATGATGAAGAAAGGGTGTATGTAATGAATAATAGAAGATGGTGACTGCTTTCTTACATTTTGCTTCCCTTTGATTTTCATTATCGTGTTTGTTACTTCGTTTTCTTGTGGTGGATTTTCTCTTGATACAGTTCTTGTATCTTGTTGTAGGTGTTGCTGAAGGGCTCCTGCCGTGACGAACTGAAGAGGGTCAAGCATGTGGTCCAGTATGCTGTTTTTGCTGCTTACCATTTATCACTGGAAACTTCTTTTCTAGCGGATGAAGGTGCGACTCTCCCTAAGATGACTGCGAGGCCAGGACTTGAAATGACGGATAGAATATATCCTGATAACGCAGTAGAACCTGCTGTCTGCTCATCTCCTCTTGCTCGTTTCCAATCTGAGCCTAGCATCCCTAGTCTGATCACTGGCTCTTTGATGGGATCTGGTGATTTAGGGTCACCAACCATGCATCTTGATGAATCCACATCGGTTCTCATGTCCATGGATGTTAGAGCTAATAATGTTTCGGCGAATATGTTTGTTGATTATTCAGTTCCCAGGGGAACAAGCTCCATGGAACAGCACGGTGATGGAGATACTTTGGGATTTCCCACTGTTTCAGATGATATAAGTGGTCATCGCCAGACTGACTTGCTTGAAGCTACATTTCCAGAATTAGCAGAACCTGGAGACTCTGGAAAACTCGATGATGATGATGATGTCTCTACTAACTACTTATCTGCTGCAGACAACCCCCAGAGTATCTTGGTGTCTTTTTCTAGCCGTTGTGTGGTAAAGGGAACTGTTTGTGAGCGGTCTAGGCTCTTGCGCATAAAGTTCTATGGCTCTTTTGATAAGCCCCTCGGCAGATACCTACATGATGACTTGTTTGATCAGGTACTATTTCTGCGTTACCTTTTCACAATGAACATAGGACTTGGAAACTTATTCGCAACTGTCTAAAGGATGACTTATTTCATCTAGAAAACAAACTTAGTGCTAGCGTTTTCATCATGAACCGTGGCAATTGCACTTCCCTTGGCTTCCCCAATTGAACCAGACAGGTCTGGGACTCTGGTCCAACTAGGGTTTATATCACGTTGCTATCTGCACATGACAGGATTCTTTTATCTGTGTGCCAAGTCACAATTTTGTTCTACTTGCAGGAATCTTTCTGCAGATCTTGCAAGGAACCAGTTGAAGCACATGTGCTATGCTTTACTCATCAGCTGGGAAGTCTCACGGTCAATGTTAAACGATTGCCCTCACAGAAGCTACCTGGGGAGCGGGATGGGAAGATATGGATGTGGCACCGGTGCCTTAAGTGCGCATATGTTGATGGTATTCCGCCAGCGACTCATAGAGTAGTAATGTCTGATGCTGCATGGGGCCTTTCATTTGGGAAGTTTCTGGAACTTAGCTTTTCGAACCATGCTACTGCGAACCGCGTTGCAAGCTGTGGACACTCACTTCAAAGAGATTGCCTTCGTTTTTACGGGTACCTACTGTGCTTTCTTTT
>JAOVYX010001793.1:0-12336 GCA_035668315.1 Drosera spatulata | reverse complement strand
CTCCACCTGCTTAGCTACACTGTACTCGAGATCTGCTTCTTTTTGTTTTGAACGCCCTGCTTTTGCCAACCTCTTTGCTTCTAATATTCGAGGCAAAACATAGAGCTGATATTCCTCATGCAGTAGTATGTACTGAAAATTTGTGGTAGAAACTATGAATAACAGGATCAACTCATTCTTTAAGTCTTAAAAAATGCGGCAAAATGGCGCACCTCATCTCTGAACAGAGGAAGAACTAAATTTTCTTTCAATACCACCTGAAAAGCACCAAAAGGAACCATTGTAAAACAATTAACAGAAATTAGAAGTGAAGGAAATACAAGTGCAGATGATGAAATCGCTAAAAGTAGTTGATTGACATTGTAGAATAGGCAATTTCTAGTATGATTTGAGAACCATAATGCCAAAATACAGAAACAAAACACATACCAAAGCGATATCAATGCTGGTAACACGCAAAAGCTCATCCGGACAAACGAGGTATCCAAGCAACACCCATTCTCTATAGGAAGTGACATTCGCCAAGTCTTGAGCTCTCTGTATCATAGAACACAAAATCAGATAACACAACCAAAGCAACACTTCTCAAAGAAAGCAAGCACTGCCAGCAGCACTCAACTCACCGAAGGATGAGCAGAATTGGTAAGAATATCCGGATACCTCGGATGAAACGGGCTCAGGAACCCCTCATTCCTAATTTTCCTTGTATCGGTCGACAGAAACACAACCGGTCCAACTACCTCCAACACCTCTCCTATCCTCGGACTCACAAACCCCAAATCCTCCTGCAACCCCTTCACCACACTATCATACCTCCCTACAAACTCCACCAATCTCCCATACTCCCCATAATCCCTTCCATCCCTCATCACCCCATACACCACATTATAAACCTGAACAATCATCTTCCTTGGCACCCGTCCTGACATCATCCCAACCCTAACAAACCCAACAAACAGATCCATAAACACCCCCAAAACGACCCCGTTTTCCCCGGGACTCAACCCTAACACAGTCCCGCTCATCTCAAGCAAAACCCTAACCGCCATTTCCCTCCAGGTCATCAATTCCACCATAAGCTCAACCCAGGGCTCCAGATTCTGAGCATACATCTCCGCCCCATCCGACAACGACTCAAAGGCGGGCGCGTCTATCCTGTCAATGTTGATCTTGGATGTGTGGAGGGGGAACTGTTTGGAGAGGTGGAGGCAGAGTTTTGGGAAGTTGGGGAAGATGTTGGAGGTGTGGAATGATGAGGGGAAAGGGAGGGAATGGGAGGATTGGGATGGGTAGAGGAGGGTGTGGAGGTGGTGGAGTTTGGCGAGGAGGATGTGGGAGTGGTCTGTGAGGTGGAGCGCGACGTTGAGGGGAGAGGGCTTGACGGTGGTGCTGGTGGTAGAGCTGCTTTGCGACGGCATTGTCGGGTTCTGCATTGTTGAGATCTGCGGAGAGTGCTGATGGTATCTGTCTTTTTTGTTGTCGGGACAAAAGTGATGATGGGGAAAGAGAAGGCTGATGGTGTGAGGAGGAGAGGAGGAGAGGAGGAGAGGAGTTCTCAGCAGATCTAAAGTTGATGGAGCACCGCTTTGTTCAGCTGATAGAGCTGCTGAGGAAATGGTGATTTCTTTGAATTACGTTGGACAGGATCATACTGGTTTCGCACCGTCTCTTTCTGTTTCCAAACTTCATGGAAAGGGCACCTACATGTCGTTGAGTTACGCTTGGCTTGTGAGTTTTGAAGGGAAAGGAAAATAAAAGAAAGTGTTATGATAAAAGGGGAAAATAAAAGAGAATGTTTATTTTAATCTTTTTATGTGCATGAGTTATTAATGAAAAGTTATCAATGGATTTTTTTTTTATTTTGTTTATGAGTCAGGTAGAAAAGAAAAAAAAATATTTGACATTAGATTATCAAAAGGAAATTACTAAATGTAGAGTAAGAAAGATTAAATTCAGAACATTTTCATGTTTTAAAATAAAAAACAAATTTATCAAAATAAAAAAATTGCTCTGAAATTAATAATTTTTGCTCTATATTTATCCCTATATTTATCAAAAAAGTCCTTTGATAAATGAAAAATAAGAGAGAAAGGTTTGTGTAAAATAAATATGTAATGAAGGAGAGTATTGGAAAAGTAAATGATTTTCACTTTGTCTTCGTATCTTTCCAACTCAAAGAAGAAAATTTAGTGAAGAAAGTGATAAAAATTTCTCTTTTTTTCTCTCCATTTCTTCTCCTTAAAAAATCACAAGCAAAACTTAGAAGAGAAAATGATCCATTTTCTTCCCCCTTTCTTTATTTTCGTTCATAAACTGATGAACAAAAAATTTTATTTTTTTATTATTGTTTTTAAAACGGAAGTAGAAATCAAAAAATAAAAAATAATGATTTTCAATTCGTGTTTGTTGTTTCATTTAAGTATAGTATTCAAGATCTTCTCGACAAAAAAAAATCTTTATTATTTTGTAAATTGATTTTGATTTTCGTTATTAGTTTTCTAGTATTTCTATTATTGATTTTGATTTTCACAATTTTAAATAGTGTAAATTACCATTAGATCTTATTTTCAAAACTTATTTAATAAAAAGTCACCCCTAACTTATTAATTGTCATTTGGTCTTATTCGATTTGATTGTAGTAATGATTTGTTGTCTTTTCTTATTAGACATCATTAAATTGAAATTTTTTATTTCTAGTAGATGACTAATTAAGTGGACAATTAAGGAGAGTATAGAAGATGAGTGTAAACGAGATGAAAATGTTAAAGTCAATGTGTGAACATATCAGAATAAATAGGATACGAAATGAAGTTATCAGACAGAAAGTGGGTGTGCCTCCAATAGAAGATAAGATGAGGGAGTCACGACTAAGATGATATGATCATGTGAAACGCAGGCCAGTCACAGCTTCTGTTAGGAGATGTGAAGTTTGGGAGTTAGCACATGTCAAGAGAGGACGAGAAAGACCTAGAAAGATCATGAGAAAAACCTTGAAGTATGATATAGCCTATCATAATCTTACAGAAGATGATGTACATGACAGATTGGAATGATGCCGTCGTATTCATGTAGCCGATCCCATTTGATGGGATAAAGGCTTGATTTGTTATTGTTGTTGTAATAGATGACTAATTACTAAATAAAATAACAGGATACGATCAATTGATAAATATTTTAGGTATTAATGACTAATGATAATTATCTCTTTTAAACATCAATACCAAAAGATCACTTAATTTATCACCAGATTTCTCTTTTTTTTTCTTTTTTTTTTATCATCTTAGAAAAGTTTTGAGATAAGCTGAGCCATTTAACCGATTAGAATTGAATTGTTTTAACAGAACCAATGAATCCGTTCCATGTGAACCCGTTCGATGCGAACGAAATAATCATTTAACTAAAATATAAACCTGTTAAAGCGAATGACTTAATTATTCAATAGAATCAATACATCATTCGTTATAACAAATTATAACAAATAGGTTGTTTTCTAATACCCTTAAAAAATATCAAACCCTCATCTAATAATTAAAAGAAATGATTGTTTATCAATGATCTTCACCAGGGTTTGATGCATTTAAGATGATAGTATTTGAGTTATGGAACTCTTTTATGTGGATTCATTGATCAACTGCCCTTCACCCTGTTGGTGAGCATACAAGTAGACAACTAATTTGCATCTTGGTTTGCTTTACATGCACAAGCACATGGACTTCGAATCAATTTGGATTTAACAATAGGATGGCGATAACACCAGGGTGGGTCACATCACAAAAGAAACGACCAAGGCCAGCTGAACACAACACTAACGACCAAACGCTCAAGAGAGCGTCCTCTATCCAAGAGTCACTGAACGTAAAGTTTCAAGTACACAAATGCGTCGTTATTGGACAACATGACACTTGAGGCTGAGAAATAATGAGATTTAAAAGTAGTTGCTGGTATAGAAGTTCTTGAGGAAGGGCGAGATTCCCTGATCTTTGCTACCAAGATCCTGGACTAGCCCATGATTCCCCACCACATACTGGCCGATAATGTGGTGACGCTGCTTTGCATGCTCGGTGATATTGACCAGCTCTTCAGTTCCTTTGAACAGTAGCAAGTCGATTACCTGCAACATTTACGTAACCACAAATCATCCAACTGGTAAAAAAGCAAAAGATAAGGACACAAGTAGTATAACTCATCCCTAAACAAGAGACAACAAGATGCATACTGAATCTTTATTCCGAAAATCCAACAAACAGCACTAAGACAAACAGCCGAGTGCCAAAAAGTTCTGGCTCACAGCAGTCTCAATGGCGTAGCTACTTTCATAGCCTTTAGGCAAATCAAGTGGGGATTCCATAAAATGGAACAGAAACCAAGACATCTTCTGACGAGTGTGTTACAAACAGAACAAACTCCTCTTTTTTCGAAACCGGAGAGTATGAGATAAAGACTAGATCTTCACCTGCATTGCCAACTTGATCCTAGAAACCAGTATCAGAAGACGAAGGGGTTGGAATTTCATGGCAAGAACGTAGACGAGCAGCACAGCGGAGCTTTTACATGTGAAGGACCTATCACCATACCACATGGAGGAAGAAAAAAGTGGAGAAGACTAGAAAGGGAGAAAGGAAGAGAGATCACCATACTAAGCTTCCAGATAGCGCAAAGCGAACTCTCAGTACCAGGAGAAATATAAAGAACAAGAAAATTTCAGCGTGATTCATCATTCATCAGCATCCTGACAATGACTCTCCCAAATCAATCAAGAGAAACCACCACACAATTGTACACCATCAGAAAGCAGGGTATGATCAGTCTCAAATACTCATGAAGTCTCGTTGTGCTTGGACATGGTCATGCAAGCATATTGCTCCTCACAGAGACATACACATGAAAGTGAAGCCAAGAAGAGCGTGGAGCAAGCATAAGTCTAACTTCATTCCACTTAACTGAAGTATGGTAAAAGCAAAGCAAAACAACAAACTCACATAGTCATGCCAAAGACAGAGTGTCGAAAGGGCGAGATGTACACAAACTTATCCCCATTATATTTATAATAGAGGTTTTCCCTTAGGAGATGTCGAATCCCTAACTACATGGTTAGGAGAAAGAGTGGTCTATCACTGAGCGAACCCTTCTTGACTAAATCACTAAATACCAAAATAACGTTTTATAATTCACCTCTTTTTTTCTTGTTCTTTTTTCTTTATTTTTTTCTTTTTCTTTATCTATATCTATCTATATATATATATCTATATATATATATCTATTGATATGTTAATTCACCTCTTAGTAAATATTAATTGTCTAAAATAAGAGACTTAATTTAATTTTTGTTTTATTTGAGTCATTTTTTTCACACCAACTAAACTTAAACCATGGGAGTAAATCTGTAACAGCATGTCTTCAAGACCCAAGATGTTGCCGCAACCATTAGTCCTATCGTAGAAAAAAATCACCAGTAAATAAATATCAAGTTTCCAAGGGTGGCATGTAGCCATTTGACAGCACAAAACTATGGTCAAGACAGCTCAGAGCAGAAAGGTGAATGACAAGTAGAATTAAATTCTTCAAGTCCTAAAGTAGCCATGAAGTCGAGGTATTTATTGGACAAAGCAGAAACGCCCCAAGTTCAGTAGCATTCAGCAGCACACAGGGAATCAAACAAAAAAGGATTATTCCAAAACTCCTGCTCAAATTATGGATGATTCCAAAAAAACACACCCAATTTTTTAAAATTACATTTAAGCTACCCAAAACTTAACAAATATTCCAGTTTAGCAACTCCCGTTAATTTCCTGTTAAAACTAATAGAATTTTTTGAAAAATACAAAAAAGACACCATTTTGATCAATAATATTTACACACACACTCAATTCCTCATAACTATCTCGAGTCTCGACCATCCAAACTTATCTTTTTATTGGTCAAATGAGCAACTTTTTTGTTTTCTAAGTCAATATGTAATGGGATTATTAGTTTGAAGTGGCCCATTTAACCAATAAAACACTAAATTTGAGTAGCTGGGAATCATGGTTTACATAATCGATCGATTAATCGGTAAATTGGATCGGCTCTTGTCTTGACCGACTCCGATCCATACCGATTTTGTGGAACATGCACTGAATCGGCCCGAATCGATTTGAATCGACCGAATCGGATCGATTCAGACGATTATGCACATTTAAAAAATATTAATAATTGTATCTAATTTATGATAGGAATCCTACTGGAAATCCTATATATTATGGAGAATATTTTGAAGATCATCGTCACTCTCCATTTTTCTGATTAAAAATCATTAATAAGTTTATCTAATTAATAATGTTGAATATTTTATGAGTGTTTATACTTGGAAGTTTATCAAATTAAAATTTTTATAATTTTAGTGTACATTATTACTTATTTTGCCTAATTTCTGCCTTTTTATGTTGATGTTTATCTTATTTATTCTCTTTTCTCTCCTAAAAATTGATCAAAAATAGATTTGAATTGAATCGGCCCGAATGGACCGATTAATCATCCGATTCGAATCGATTTGGGATTTTGCCACTTTCGATTTCGATTCCGATTATGAAAATCTTGGTTGTGATGAAATTTTGAAGAATTGAGTGTTTTTTTATAATTAATTTTAATTAAAATGGTGTTGTTTGTGTTTTCTAAAAATAATCCGTTAATTTTGACGAAAAATTGACGGAAATAGCTAAACTGGAATATTTAATAAGTTTTGGGTAGTTTAAATAGAATTTTAAAGAATTGGGTATTGGAATTATGATCAATTTGAGTTGGTTTATTTTAGGCAAAATCCCAGACAAAAATTGCTCAACTTTTTGCCTCTACTTGTCAACAATAATACCAGTACCATAGCATAGGACACTGGTTGTGTGGGACAATAGGAGGCATGGTTACAGTTCATAACGACAATGTGAGCCCAATTAACCAACATGCATTTTAAACTCACGCGAGTCGATATCGGCAACCCCACAGCAAGAAGAGCTTGACATGAGAAGTGGTCTTGCCCGGTCCCATCAAAATATCATCTCTATCTCTGTCTAATGAAATGGCTCATTAAGGATAACTTTCATGTAGGATAATATTCACACTACTAGCATCACATGAGTCCATGACCATCTTCATCTTAGAATCCATGAACACAAGCTTCCATTACTCTTTGCAGCTTGTCATTGCCACCTCATATTTGTTGTAACTGAGCGTTGCCTGTAGTGTTGATATAGTTCTACTTAACACTCTCCAACTCATTTGTCCCCTCTTCAATTGCTTCGATTTTTCCACCATATTATTCCTTATCCCCAGGAAAAATAAATTAGAGCTTTGAAAAATCAAAGTCCGAATAGATCTACACTTTTAGGGTTGTCCAGTGCCATTAGGATCATGAAAAGTTTTCCAAAAGCGTCACATCGGAGTAGCTTGCCTTTCAGTACAAGTCTCTAGTCTTCTATCAAGGAGATATCTTGAGACCTACATGTGCTCCAAACGGCCATAACTTGAGTGTCATAATAACCAACCAATGGAATAGCTTGCCTTTGAATACACTCGAGAACAATCTTTTCAAGAATTTCAGCAGACAGTAGCTTTTGCCTTTAAACATCAGTCTCTACTCTAATGCCATCATTTTAATAAGCCACCTATAATGTCACTAACAGCCTTCGCTTAAGCACAGGCTGCACAGTAACTCAGTAAGCACCACGTGGATAAGAGACCAGTGTAAAAAAAATTCTCTCAACATTGCATACCAGAGGAAACGATGAATCTCCACTCTGTCCGACGAATGAACTATCAACACTTCTCCAATTCCACCATCCATTCGCAGCACTCAATCATGGAATCACTAAGCAGCAACACCCCGACACTGTGATACAGCCTGTGCTGCTAAACCCCTCTATCACAACCACCATGATCGCAGGAGGAATGCTACCTGCAATCACCTGCCTGCAATCACTTTGAAACTCTCTTCCTCTTCTATTGATTTTCCATGAATTCCGTATTATATGCCAACAACTACTGAAATCAAGGGCCGGGAGTGATAATTCCCAAAACACTTGGGCTTACACAAACATGATTGTCCACAACATTTCTCCAACCATCCGTAATCCTAACCCTAACGTAACCAAACACACCAACATTCTTTCGTCTTTGGGGACCGTAACATCACAGCATCCACTAAAAACGTACCAATTGTAAAAGAGATCAAAACACTATCTCAATGTCAAATTAGGGTTCCCGAGCCAAAATGAAATCAACTATCCTAAATCGAGAAAAAAAAGGATAAGAAAAAGTTGGATTAAGTGACCTTAGGGTTATCGATGTGAGCGTTCTTGCGGATCTCGGCGGCGACGGTGGACCGGAGCTGCGACGCGGTGGCGACGTCCTGGAGATTATAGATCTCGATGATCGAAGGGATCGAACGGCACGCAGACTTGAAGAACTCGAACACTCTCCCTCGCGCTTCCTCCAGCGACGCCGAGCTTGGTGGCACCTTCAGCGCTCTCGCCGTGAACGACATTCTTCAGCGTCTGTGATGATGGAACTTCTTCGAGCTCCTATTTTGTGCTGCTGATTGTGGGGATTCGAGATCAGTCTCCGTTTCCTACACTGCCTAGTCTGCCTCGTCTTACCTAGTTGGGCAACATTTTAACCATGTATTTTCTCCGTGTATGAAAAATTAGAGGATTACAATATAAAGATAATGACATGAAATTATTATTTTTGATGAAGTGTTTGATAGGACATTAATTTTTTTTTTCTTGATATATATGTTTCTGATAACTGTGGGTAGCGGTTCATCCCATGATCCACGCAAGTAGCACTTAGAGACCTAACGCATCACAGTATGAGTGGCGGTGTTTGCTTTTCGAGACACCCAAAAACAAATGAAAATAATAAAAAGTCACATAGCTTGATACGTTTCTTGACTAATCCTCCTAACGGTCAGCCCTTCTTGTGCTCAACACTTTGGATTATTGTTTTGCAATCAAGACTGTGACAGAAATTAATAAACTGTTGTCGATTTTTCCTCATCATATGTTTTTATTTGAATTTATTTATATTTTATAATTTTAATTATCATTAATATTCTATGAGAATTTTATAAAAATGATATTTTATTATCCCATAATATTAGTCGAAGTTCGTTTCGACAAGTGTGAAAATCAAAACGATTATATATAAATTGTGATGGAAAGAGTATTTTTTACGATGTGAGCTTGAGTTCGGATCGCAGGATGATTAGATATCATATTTTGTAAATTTATCTTAAATATCGTTAATACCTTAAATTAGGCTTTTTTTAAATAAAATTTTGAATTAGTTTTTAAATTAGTTTTTTTTTTTTTTTGGAAAGGGTGTCCAATTAGACCCTAAATTAATTTTATGAATGAATTGTCAAAAAATAAAACAAAATTTATCTGCAGTCGGAATTCGAACCCGAAATCAAGATACGTACTTAGCCATGCCCAGGGCTGTAGACGTATCACTTTTCCTTGACTTGTTGCCACCACGGAATCTTATAACATTATGCTATACAAACTTATAAGTATAAGCATAATCATATTTGGTTTTTATTAGAAGTCTAAAAGCAAAACAAAAAACACTCTGTTTTGAAAGATGTGATTTGGGATGAGATAAAATAAGAAGAAATGTTGTTTTTCTATTCAAAAGTGATCATGAAATACAACGTCTATAACCCTATTTATAGATGGTCTTAGAAGATTACTTCATAGTCAAGAACATCTCGATATAATAAATACTTTACAATGAAGTAAAAGCTTGCGTAACTATTGACGTCATCGATTTCGTCTTTATTTTCTTGGCGTTATGTTTGCCCAACATTATTCATACTTATCTCATTACTCATGTTTATCCGCATATATTATATTATAACATTCCCCTTAGATAATATGAGCAATGGTTAGGTGATAACGACTGTCTCGTTAAGACCTTGTCATAAAAAATCTAGTGGGATAAAAACCTGATCGAAGGAAAACGAGTATACTCTCTCTCTGGAGTGCGCATCACCTTAACCCGGAAGTTCGTTGAGATGCCGCAAATCGATCTTGTACCTCAGCTGCTCAAAAGATAATTTGGAAAGTGCCTTGGTAAATAGATCAACTAGGTGGTTACACAATATGATCTACTGAATGCGGATGACTCTTTCGTCTTGAAGGTTGTGAGTATAGAAATACTTTGGATCGATGTGCTTCGTTCTGTCATTCTTTATAAAGCCTTCCTTGAACTGTGCAACACAAGCGGCATTATCTTCATGGATCACAGTTGGTGTTTCGATGACGGAGATTCCACACGATTGTTGGATATGCTGGATCACCGATCTGAGCCATATATATTCTCTACTGGTCTCGTGTACAGTGATGACCTCTGAATGATTTGAAGAAATAGCTACGAGGTCTTGCTTTGGGGATTTTCAGGATATAGCTACGTCATTGTATATGAACGCATATCCCGTTTAAGATCGGACCTTGCGTAGATCTGATAAGTATCTTGCATCGACGTACTCGACGAGATCAGATTTAGACTACCGAGAGTAGAATAATCTCATGTTCATCGTTCCATGTAAATAGCGCATTATGAGCTTGATTCCATTCCAATGCCAACGAGTAGGTACAGAGCTAAACCTTGCCAACAAATTGACCTAGAAAGTAATGTCTGATCTTGTACAATTGGCTAGGTACATCAATGCGCCGATAGCACTAAGATATGATATTTCAGGACCAAGAAGATCTTTATTGTCTTTCTTAGGCTGGAATGGATCTTTCTTGACATCAAGACAATGGATCACCATGGATGTGCTTAATGGATAAGCTTTATCCATTCTGAATCGAGTGAGAACTTTCTCCGTATATGTCGATTGATGGATAAGCATCCTTGTTGATAGGTGCTCCATCTGTATACCAATGTAAAACTTTGTTTTGCCGAGATCTTTCAATTTTGACCAATCACTTCTTTGTCTACACTCATCCATACTTTTTCTTGGGACTAGCCACATTAGGGGATTCATCAACCTCCTTTAGAGGTTAGATACTCTCCTAATCGTATAGTTTTCCTCTTCTTTTTCTTGGGACTGTGTCCTTTGCATCGATAGGAATTTCGCGCTTTTGGCATACTTGGGACTCTTCTGTAGCTTTAATTACATATCTATCTTCTGGGATCTCAATCCTTGCCGGGACATTCACAGCAGGTATATGAGACTTTGTAACCTTTGCATCGACAAATGCATCAAGCACTTGATTTGCTATTCTTTGCATATCAAGGATCTTCTGAACTTCTAGTTTAGTTTTACTTGTGCGAGGATCGAGGTACAACAATGTTGAAGTCCTCCAAGTTAAATCCTCTTGATCCTTGGACAAAGTCTTTTCTTTGTCTTTATTTTCTCCCCCTAAAGCCGGAAAGACTATTTCATCAAAGTGACAATCAGAAAATCTCGTTGTGAACAAGTCTCCGGTTAGCGGTTTGAGATACCTGACAATAGATGGAGAGTCATATCCCATATATATTTCGAGCCTTCGTTGTGGACTCATTTTGGTCCTTTTTTAAGGTGCAATAGGAACATAAACTGCATAATAAAAAACTATTAGATGGAAAATATTAGGCTTATGACCAAACACCAACTGATATAGTGAATATTGATGTTATGCAAAAGGCCTCAACTTAATAAGTGATACTGCATGCAATATAACATGTCCCCAAGCGCTTATTGGCAGTTTTATTTTAAGCAGCATAGACCTTTCTATCCATTGGAATCTTTTGATGAAAGGCTCGGCCAATCCATTTTGCGCATGCATATGTGACATAAGGTGATCAACATTAATCCTTGTTACAACGCAATACTCATTGAATGCTCGTGAAGTAACACTACAAAAAAATCAGCATATAGCGATGGAAATATCTGACGACGGAATAAATCCATCTCCATTTTTTAGTATTAGCGACAGAATCCGTCGTTAACTATATTTCCAAAAAAAAAAAAAACAAAAAACATTTTTCGACGAAAAAGTCAACGCCCGTCGCTATTTGGAATGAATTCAGCGATGGATCCGTCGCTAGAATTATAAAATTGTAGCATTGAATCAATAAAATTCACATTAAATATATCAGCGACGGATTCCGTCGCTGAATAAATTTTTAGGGTTAATTCTCGCGACGGATCCGTCGCTAAAATAATGACCTAGTTATTTGCAAGCACATTTTATATTGTTAAATAAGAGAATCTGATTGGAAATTAGAATATAACATGCTTACATCAAAACACATAAATTGATATAGAAAAAAAAACACTTATATATTTTACAAAAATTATAGTTGATAATATTA